>JANAVB010039445.1:0-288782 GCA_029216955.1 Iris pallida | reverse complement strand
ATAGAACGACCCTATATATATATATATATATATATATATATATATATATATATATATATATATATATATAAACTAGGGTGTAGCATCCCTTCTGTTATATATATATATTATATATATATATATTATATATATATAATATAAACTAGGGTGTAGCATCCCTTCTGTTATATATATATATAATATATATATCTATATAATAATATATATTATAAACTAGGGTAGCATCCCTTCTGTTAATTCACGTAGGCCACAGTGGTGGTTACTATCGGCCAGGATAAGCATGGGGATAGTAAAAGAAGTGTGTGAATATTCAAGTGAGTGGAGGAAGAGAACTGAGGCATAGGGTTCGTGACTAACATGAGCAGTAATCTTTACATGGTTAATCAATAGTTCAGTTGGTTAGTGTAGGAGGATGGTGTGGAAGTGATCTTGGGCTTGAGCCCTGTGGTTTGTAAGGGAGAGGCTTTTAAACTTTTTATTTGTGTGTGGCTAATTCCTTTATTGTTTTAACGGAGTAATAGAAATGAGGTAGCCCTTATGCCATATGAGGGCATTAGCCCATTGGTTGTGTAAAGAGCGTGGCATAGGTGAGGTCTTGGGTTCAATTCCCTGTTTTGGGTGTTATATTTTCTTTTTTTGCATGGTGTTAGATTCAAGTTGGTTACTATATATTCACTTTATTATAATGAGTTGACCAACTTAATATAATTTTCCTTGTCCCCAAATAAACTTGATTGCCATACTTCATGGGTTAGGCATGACTGTAGTATTATTTTCTGATATACATATCTATATTACTATTTGCTAATACTAGTATTTGTTAAAACTATTGGTATTATTATAGTCATTTTTAAACATACATATTGAATATTTTCCAGAAATTATTTGGTAACCAAAATATTGTTTGAATCTTGACCCTACATATAATTTCGAACTGGACTTCTAAGCTTAAAATATTATTGTATTTTTATAGTGTTTTAAATATGGCTTTTGACCCAAAAAATAGTAACGTAGTTTTTTCCTATCTAATTAATTTACAGTTTTGACCTTAAATTTTAGTTTAACGAAATTAAGGATTTTAGTCCTAAATCGATCTTCTAGATTTTGAAGAGTTTATCTAAAATATTTTAACAAACAAAATATAGTTTTCAAAGTACTATAATTCTTTTCTAGAAAAGTTATAAATATTTATTTATATTGTTTAAATAAGTATATAGTAAATAACTTCCTAAAAACTTATTTTTGTAACAAATTATAGTTTTAACCTAAAGAGCATGGATTCCTATATTTTCAAGTATTTTTCTAAAATATTTTGATAAATAATACCTATAGTTCAAGTTTAATATGCATTTTCGAAAATAAATTATAAGTATTTTTATATTTTCTTGTTACGAATTTTCTTTATTAAACGAATTTCTCTTCGACTTCTATCTTGATTGTGCTAGTCGTACGATCATAATTTGTACGAATTCTGACTTTTTCATATCGATTGTAGGCTAATCAGACTATTCTGGACGCAATGGTATTATCGGTTTCACCTGCAAAGGACCCCAGGCGAGTACAGTTTGTTGTTTGTTTTCGATATTGATCTTTACTATACCTCATTGTTAGTCAATAGATATGTGATTTTCGTCTTTATATTTTGATATATTTTGTCGTGTCGGGAAGGTGAAGTACCAAGGATGTGATCTGACCTTATACAATGTATACCGTGTAGACAGTGATTTATCATTGCATTATACCGTGTAGACAGTGATTCCTTATTGCATTATACCGTATAGACAGTATTACACTATACAGTGTAGATATCGTAAACAGTGTCGTATAATTGTCCCGAGACCGGTCACATATCAAAGGTACTTCAGTTAGTCAGTCAGTGAGTATTTTCTTTGTATTTTATTACTGTCTTTCTGTACTTAGTTTTTATTCTGTCTTTCTTCATTTATTTTTCAAATCATATATTTAAAGGCTAACCTCTGTTTTATAGTCATTTTTATATATTGGAACTGCATTCAATGAATTTTACTTGTTCCATCCTGACTGGGTAACCCAATATTTTTTAGGTTAGCCGTGGCTACGCTTAGTATTGGGGAGACGGGTGCACTTGTCGGCCAAACCTAAGACTAGTTAGATGGTTGAGTATTTAATTCAGTGTTCTTTACAAATTGTGAGACCATGTACCTTATATCAAATGTAAATATTTGAAATTTGTAATTTAACTTAGTTATTGTGAATGAGCATTATTTGTGATTTTGAGCATTGTGGCTATACAGCGTTCTACCGCCGACACTACGGCGTAGGCTGGCTTGGACACGCATTCGTATCCCGAAAAACGGTGCGGGTCATGACACTCGTCGTGCTTGGTGGAAGAGCTCTCTGATAATGGCGATGACACCTGTGGAGGTTGTGGAGTGGTGGCAGGAAGGGGATCGGGGAAGAAGATGGAGGTTACTGTGCTTGGATTGGGTGTAGGCATGGGTTACGTGGAGACCACATGAGGGAGGGCTACCCCTATATTTTTTGTTATATAGGGCTTATTCATTATTGAAAATGGTAGATGTAACCTATTTAATAGATAGAGACATACACATGAAATAATTTAAATAGGATTTTCTAGTGTGTAGATTTGGTGAGAGGATTTGCCTATATATTTTCTTTTATCCTATATTTAAAATAATCAAAAATAAACACCTACTAATAATAATATAAATATATATTCGACATATAAATTAAACATATATATAAACATATATGTATTTCATATGTGAAAATATATACTAAAAATATCGAAGTATATCAACTTACACAAAATAAATATATCACATATTTGATTAATATAAAGCATAATATTCATATAATGCATTCACTTATACACACACAATTATTATATAGCCTCACAATCCCAAAAAATTTAAAAAGATATTTTTAAGAAAAATGTTATCATATTTCCAAAATAAATATCAGTTTAACAGAAATTGACATATATAGATATTATATATTAATCTTATTTATAAAATAACTACTAATTTAAAATAAACTTACCAATATAAATATATACAATATATACCTACATGGACATCTTTTAACGTACTACCTGTTTACATGGTTTTGGGTTTGGATCGGGTCAAGTCCGACTAATTTGGTAAAATTGGGTCTCCTAAAAGTCATAATCTTAATAAATAACTAATTAAATCCTTTATAGGAGTCAGTTGCAACTTTTCCTGGCTTTCCTAATAGGGACACTGCTATGCTCGGCCTTCCCTAACATAGTTAATACACTAGTCAAAGCACACCACTACACTAATCGCACCAAAATTTCTAGTCGAAATGCATCTCAAAACTTAACCATGACTAAGGCCATGTAATATAGTATTAGGCTATTATAAATATAATCATATAAAAATAAAATTGTATTTAAATCTATTTGGCCTAAAATAACTCTACTAAGTCATGACAACCTAACATGGCTCTACCAAGTGGGATTGGCTAGGTTAGGGTCCAAATATATTTTCTAATCAAATCGAACTCGAAAAGTTAACCCATGGGTCTCTTGTGCCATTCGCAAATAAATAGCACATGGGGATTCGATTGAGCGGTACACCCTTGGCATGTGCGTCTTAGACTCAAAGTGGGTCAAACAACATATTGGGTCGAATGGTTTTTGTCACGACCCGTGCCCACTTTTTCGGGACACGAGTACGTGGCCAAGTCCAGCCTATGCCGCAGAATAGGCGGTCGTACGTTGTCTATGATAACAATGGTCCACAACAAGCACAATACGCACATATATCATCCACAACTAAGCCAGCAATAATTACCAAAATATCTAATAGTCTTAATATTATAAATATCAAATAATCCACTACAACTCAGTAAGTCTAGGGAACAAACCCGGATAGCAGAAAATAAACAACTAAACTCTATAACTATAACTAATAACTAATACAAATCCATAAGGAAGGAAATATGCTAATTCACATCAGTGTTGGAACCGGGTACACTAGTGATGTCAGGGTCGCCAACAAACTCACCGTAAACCTCGGGGCAGATCTCTTCGTCTAAAGCTGAAAAATAGTTATCCAGTCAGGATTGGAGCAAGATCACCATAATACTACATTAAATAATATAGTATATAAGCATGAAGGAACGATAAAAGAAATTTAACTGAAGATAAGTATAGGCACAACATTGTATGATAAGAAAGTACCTTTGAGACATGATAACAATATGAAGGTAGACTTTGACATACCACTAAGACATGATGACAATAAGAAGGTAGACTTGACAAAAGAAGAACAATAGACATAGAGCAACAATTATTAAGTCACGTGTACTATGTGTATTAGTATACCAACTTTCAGCATGTAGACGACTTGGGATATCCGTCAGTCAAACGTGTGGTGCATGACTGATATTATGCAATCAATGTATAGGGCATCTGTATTCAATTTGTTGACCACATGCTTAATTGTTGTATTCCCCCCCCGACTCACTCACAATATGTCCACTACGATAAACATTAGCAATACGATAAACTGTAAACAATGGGAAACAATGAGTAAGAGATGAACATGTATATATCCTAATAATTCTAACTCTCGTGCACAATGGTAATCATGAACAATGACAACACAAATCATAAAGGACTAATAGCAAAAGACGACACGAATATACATACAGTATAAAATAAAGGAACATAGGTCATAGTGATACTTGCCTGCTCCGATAGATGATAAAGTCACAACTCAAGACGTCGTAGTCCGATCTACACCGTCACATAAAAACCACAAGTTAGATCTACGATTCCCACTCTAAAAATTCTATAAAGTGGCTAATAGGTTAAACCTAATTAATCATATTTTAATTCTGGAATAAATCATCTAAAATCTTATTTTAACCTATTTAATTCTAAAATAAAATCTAAACACAATATTTGGCCAAGTAAAGTCATGGTTCGAAATACGGGACCCGTGGCACGCAAACCGAGACATACCATTGACTAACTAGTCAAACATTATGACTTCAAAAGTTTGAGTGTGCAACATAGTAGATTTCAGCACCATGAATGTACTGAAATTGATCGTGCCACAAAATCATATTTGGTCAAAAGTTATCGCCATTATGGCTAACCGTGACCAAATCGATGAATTGTTGACCAAATCTGACTTCTACGAATAAAATAAAATACTAGATAAAACTTTGAATTTCTTGAAAAATTATATGTTGTAGATCTCGGTGTCGAATTTCCAAAACTTCTAACGGATGCGAATCGGAGTTCGGGATCACTAGGAATCTCGAAAATTGTGCGATGCATCAATTTTTGGACAATCAACACTCAAATAATTCCAAAAATTCGAGAACAAAATTCCAGACAATAAAGTAGATATTCGGAAACCTAACCTCGATATGCTTCTAGAAAAAAAATGGCGCGTGAAAATCTCTTCTAGTTTGGCGGGAATCACTCTGTAAAGTCGAGATCTCTATTGAACTCTCCCACACAAAAGTACCTGGAATTTTCTAAGGTTTACGAAATTAACTAAACTATACATATAAAAAGAGGGAGAGAGGGAGTCGATGGAGTTGGCTTAAGCAGCTGGGGGGGACACGTGGCAGCATCTGCTGTCTCCCGCCCAGATCCTACGGTCCATATGTGAGCCGGCTTGCCTAAGCCAGCACCGCTAGCTCGGCTTCCATATAAGGAAACCACCAGCCAAATCATCGCTGTCAGTTCTGACGGGTGGGCCCGCACCCCGTACGCCAGCAGCCGACGTGGGCCCCCCGCTCGGCTGACTGGTATACATTAGTAAATAGAGTTTTTAATTACAAATAATTAAATAAAAATCAGAAAAAATCCTAGAAATCTTAAATAAATCCCAAAAAATTCCTAAAAATTCATAGAAAATCTAGAAAATATTGGTGCTCTCAAATAAATCCTAGACGTTTAAGAAATAATAAAACCATATATAAATTATCTAAAAATTCTAAAAAATACAGAAAAATCTAAAATAGTAAAATAACGCCTTAGGGACCATAGTGACTTCAAGTGACCTATAGTCTAGGTGTGCACCCTCGTGAGCTCAAATTTAATTCTCTATTTACCTATGATTCAAACCATTCTATAAATAATAATAATAAACAAAAATTAAAAAATTCTCTCTAAAATAAATAAATTTTGGGAGGTAAGTGCTACAAATTATCCCCCTTAAAAGATTTTTGTCCTCAAAAACCAAACGTCACTAACAGTATAATATAATACATAAATCTTACAAGCAATAATTCGTAAACTACGTCACGGAAAGAGATAATGGCTAGGAACATAAGGGAATTGATCAATAATAGCATACTACGAACTAACTAAGCATGCATCCTCTCTAACAACTAAAACTAAAGAACGCTTTCAAGAAAATAATTTATGTTACCTATGTCTTGGGGTTGAGTCACATCTACAAATGCTTGTCCTTATCCTTGACGTTGTGCTCCTCCAGACTGCTGTTGCAAAACTCACTTATGAGCTGGTGCTTTGAGGCATTCTCGTACTTGGTGGTCTGACGATCCACAAAGGAGACAAAGTTCTAACCTCTTCCTACAATAGTCCCACTTGTGTCCTTCTCTTCCACAATAATTACACTTAGGCTTGGGTGGGATAGGCTGTTATTGTGGCTGGGATGATACCACCCTAGTTGGAGGATATGTTGCTGCTGTATTTGAAGGGTCTTCTGAGAATTATTAGGACGTTTTGATGGTTCTTGATGACTACCATCTCTAGCTCTCTTTTGGAAAGCTACTTTCTGCTTTAGGATGGATTCTTGACGCCTAGCTGCATTCAAGATATCTGTATAAGATATTGGGTCTACTGACGCTGTCAAACTCTACAACTTGTAATTCAACCCAGAATGGAACTTCTCTGCCTTCTCTTCTTCTGTAGATACAACAGTAGGAGCAAAACGACTCAAACGACTAAATTCTCATATATTCATCTACCGTCATGATTCCATGTTCTAGTCGTATTAACTGATCCCGCAACTCCCTCCGAACTGTCATAGGGAAGAACATGGTATTGAAGAGGTCCTTAAACTCTTTCCATAATATATTCTTGCCCAACCGTCTTTCTTGTGCAGCCCACCAATGATGTACATTGTCCTTGAGCTGCAACTTTACTGCTTTTATCCATTTCTCCGGTGGCAGCTCCGATGCCTCTAGTAGTGTCTCTATCTCCACTAGACAGTTGGTGGATTCTATAGGTTTCTCTGAGCCAGTAAAGGGAGGTGGGTTCACCTTGTGAAACCCATCAATAGTACCCATACGATCTTGTCGTATTTATATGCTCCTCTCTAGAACACTTGCATGTCTCTGCTGAGTCTCCATCATGCCCTGAAGTCGTAAGGATATGAGCTCCATCCACAGTTACACCTTGATTGGGGCTGTTGGTGGTGGTGGGGAGATCCTCACTACTAACTCTATCTGGTTGATGGTTGGAGGGTTCTATGAACTCTGTACTCTCTGTTATCGATCCTTCGGGCTCGGGAGTAGCATAAAGGTTAGCTACCCTTTTTCCCTTACGGATCGCACTGCGCCTTGTCTCAACCATTGCAAACTAAAAGGAAAGAAATGATATGGTTAGAACTGTAGATATAAACATATCGAAGAAATCACGGACGAAATCAAGCAAGATGCAATTAAGAGACAATAAGATCCTAACATAAAATAGACTTATAGGGTTAGAAATCCTATTTGTGGATGATATGACCTCTTAACTTCACTCTATCCGCAGGCTTGCAGTAGTACGTCTAACTTAAGTACTACTACGAGTTCGCAGTCTTTTGCGAAATTGGACCTGCATGGGCAACCATAAAAACTTGTCACGACCCACGCCCGTTTTTTGAGAAATGAGTACGTGGCCAAGTCCAGCCTACGCCGCAGAATCGACAGTAGTACGCTGTCTATGATAACAATGGTCCACAACAAGCACAACACGCACATATATCATCCACAACTAAGCCAACAATAATTACCAAAATATCCAATAGTCTCAATATTATAAATATCAAATAATCCACTACAACTCAGTAAGTATAGGGAACAAACCCGGATAGCAGAAAATAAACAACTAAACTCTGTAACTACTAACTAATGCGAATCCATAAGGAAGAAAATATGCTAATTCACATTAGTGCTGGAACCGGGTACACTAGTGATGTCAGGGTCGCCAACATACTCACCGTAGATCTCGGGGCAAATCTCTTCGTCTAAAGCTGAAAAATAGTTATCCAGTAAGGATTGGAGCAATATCACCATAGCACTACGGTACACAATCTATTATATAAGCATGAAGGAACTATAAAAGGAATTTAACTGAAGATAAGTATAGGTATGACATGTATGATAAGAAAGTACCTTTGAGACATGATAACAATATGATGGTAGACTTTGACATACCACTAAGACATGATGACAATAAGAAGGTAGACTTGACGAAAGAAGAAAAATATACAATAGAGAAACAATTATTATGTCACGTGTACTGTGTGTTTTAGAATACCAACTTTCAACATGTAAACGGCTTGGGATATCCGTCAGTCATACGTGTGGTGCATTACTGATATTATGCAATCAATGTATTGGGGGTCTGTATTTAATTCGTTGACCACATGCTTACTTGTTGTACTTCCCGGCCCGACTCACTCACAATACATGTCCACTATGATAAACATTAGCAATACGATAAATGTAAACAAAAGAAAACAATGAGTAAGAGATGAACATGTATATATCCTAACGATTCTAACTCTCATGTACAATGGTAATCATGAACAATGACAACACGAATCATAAGGGAGTAATAGTGAAAAGACGACACTATACATGCAGTATAAAATAAAGGAAATATAGGTCATAGTGATACTTGCCTGCTCCGATAGATGATAAAGTCACAACTCAAGACGTCGTAGTCCGATCTACCCCGTCACATAAAAACCACAAGTTAGATCTACAATTCCTACTCTAAAAATTCTTGAAAGTGGCTAATAGGTTAAACCTAACTAATCATATTTTTTTTAGAATTAACATATTTAATTCTAAAATAAAATTTAAACACAAATATTTGGCCAAGAAAAGTCACGGTTCGAAATACGGGACCCGTGGCACGCAAACCGAGACATACCATTGACTAACTAGTCAAACGTTATGACTTCAAAAGTTTGAGTACATAGTAGATTTCAGCACCACGAATGAACTGAAATCGACCGTGCCGCAAAATCACGATTTGGTCAAAAGTTATTGCTATTATGGCTAACCGTGACCAAATCGATGAATTATTGACGAAATTTGACTTCTACGAATAAAATAAAATACTAGATAAAACTCTGAATTTCTAGAAAAATTAGATGTAGATCGCTGTCAGATTTCTAAACTTGAAACGGATTACGAATCAGAGTTCATGATCACTAGGAATCTCAAAAACTGTGCGACGCGTTGATTTTTGGACAATCGACAATCAAATAATTATCCAGAAATTCGAGAACAAAACTCCAAAAAATAAATTAGATATTCAAAAACCTAACCTCGATATGCTTCTAGGAAAAAAATGGCGCCTGAAAAGCTCTTCTAGATTGGCGGCAATCACTCCGCAAAGTCAAGATCTCTATTGAACTCTCCCACACAAAAGCTGCTGGAATTTTCTAGGGTTTACGAAATTAACTAAACTATACATATATATAGGGAGTGGGAGTCGGTGGAGTTGGCTTAAGCAGCTGGGCGGGGACACGTGGCAGCATCTGCTGTCTCCCGTCCAGATCCTATGGTCCATATAAGGAAACCACCAGCCAACTCAGCGTTGTCAGCGCTGACGGGTGGGCCCGCACCCCACACACCAGCAGCTGACGTGTGGGCACCCCGCTCGGCTAACTGGGTATATATTAGGAAATAGAGTTTTTAATTACAAAAAATTAAATAAAAATAAGAAAAACCCTAAAAATCCCAAATAAATCCCAAAAAATTCCTAAAAATTCCTAGAAAAATCTAGGAAATATTTTAAGGGTTCTAGAGCTAAATAATTTATTTGGCCTCAAAAATACTCTTGGGTGCTCTCAAATAAATCCTAAAAACTTAAGAAAATAATAAAACCATATATAAAATTATCTAAAAATTCCAAAAAATACAAAAAAAAATCTAAAATAGTAAAATAACCCCTTAGGGACCATAGTGACTTCATATGACCTATAGGCTAGGTGTGCACCCTTGTGAGATCAAATTTAATTCTATTTACCTATGATTCAAACCATTCTATAAATAATAATAATAAACATAAATTAAAGAAATGCTTTCTAAAATAAATAAATAAATTTCAGGAGACAAGTGCTACAGTTTTGATCTATGTCGAGTTCTAAACTCACGTGGCAAGTTATGTCTAGAATTATGGTAAATGGTCAAATGGCTTAATTTGACCCAAAGTTGCGCGAAGTCAAAAGAATGTTAGGGGACAAGTTTAGATGAGACATGATATATCAAATTGAAGGTGGACTTGTCTACTTCAAAACTCATGAAAGATGTTTCGAAAGATTGGTGCTTCTTGTGCTCCAAAAATTAAAGTTACAAAAAAACTACATATAGTTATAATTAATACTAAAATATAATTTAATAAATATAAAACCATATAAAATAAATGAAAAAATAATTCCAAAAATTGGGGTCCTTACAGGTCCTTCGCTGGATACGGGATAACTCACTACTGAAGATGCTCTTCCGAACGTCTGATAGGTCCTCGTTGCTATCCCTTGGTTGTGAAGCAACGGTAGGGCACCTCGGAAGTACTAGATCCTTGTTGATGGCCTCCTGGAGATGAGCTTTGATTAACATCTCGACATACGAAACTTTAGATTATGCAGTAGTATATCACTGAAGCTCCTTCGTTAACCCATGGTGAAATCTCCTCGCCTTCTCCAACTCATTCAGTATCAGGGCAGTACCGAAATGACTAAGGCGACTAGAAAATGTGTCATACTCGTCTACGGTCTTATTTCTATGCTTGAGGTGGAGGAACTAATCAAATAGAGCGTCTTGAACTATAGCCGGGAAGTACTTCATATTGAAATACTCCAGGATCTGCTCCCAAGTCTGATCTATGTTGATGTCTCACTCGATCGACTCTCACCAATGATGTGCATTTCCTTCGAGCTGGGTCCGAATGGTTGTCATCCATAAATCCTTCGATAGCTGCAAAGTGTCGAAAAGCTTCTGAGTGCTGATGATCCATGTTGTGACCTCCTCTGGTGTCTCTTTGCCCTCAAATATCTTCGGGTTCATTTGTCGATAGCCTCGGATAGTGCCTAACGTCGGAGCGGGTGCTGGTGCTGGTGCAGGTGCCGATGCACGGGCTGGTGCTACCAACCTCAATACTACATCATCAAGCTCTGCCTCATAGCCTCGGTCTGATGCATCTGATGTTGTATCTGTTGCTGCATCATGGTCTGGAAGAATTGGAACATTTGGGCCTGGACATTGGGCTGGGGCATCTACGGCATCGATCTATAAGGCTGCTGTGGATATGCTCCATGGGGCATTTGATTCAGAAGTTGAGGCTACTAGGGCAACGTATCCTCTTGCTATGTCCGGGTCTGCGAGGTCTGGCTATCATGCAGAGTCGGTACTGGTGGTATAAATCCTGCTAGAGTCATCTGATTGGCAGGAACCACTCCGGGAGTCGGATTCCCGGGTGTCACTGGAGTCCTACCATCGCTAGGAGTGGTGTCATTGGTCGGGTCAGCTCCAAAAGCCATACATCCACTACACAACTACAACTTGCTGCAAAAAGGGAACCGTGTGAGAGGAGTACGGAATCAAGCTGGATGCATAAAGAGATAGTACAAACTTGAATTCAAAGGCGATAAATTAGCAAGTGGAAGAGATTTTCTAAGACTCTTTAATCCTAATTTACAGGTTCGTCTTGGTAATTTAGGTAACCAAAATAACAAACTACCTGTGTGGGCCACCACAAAAATATGTTACGTCCCAGTTCCAAAATATATAGGAACCAAAGACATAAGCATGCCAACTGTACTGCTAGAATAAGTATTCCTAATTTAATGGACTTATTCTAATCATTGTACATTGAATCCTATATCTACAATACAACAGTGACAGGTAAAGTATCTCCACAATGATAATACTATAATATCATCCACAATATAACAACATCAACGCAGAAGAATATAATAAATGTCTTACTGAAATAAATATAAGTCCAAAATAATCAAATACAAGATCTGTCTGAGACAATCAAGTCTAGTGGAGATATCCACTGAATCAAAGTGCAATACGGTTATAGTAAAACACTTTTTTAAAAAAAAATCAGGACATAGCTAACTAGATAAAATATCCATGACTCTAATCAGATGTCAACCCTTGGATCAGAAAAAATCTTCTGGCATAACCTCTATGCCCTCTACAAGATATCCGGACTCGAAACCTGATCGTAGACTTTAGGATAAAGGTACTCGTCCGGATATAGGAAAGAACCAAGTCCTCAGAGGGACATAACAAGATACAAATAATAAGCTAAAACTAAGAACTGAAATAAATACAACAAATAAATTAGGTAAACTATCCATCTATGTGTATGCATGTCAAAGATGACTTTAGTACATATGAGTAGGTGAAGGAATAAACATAGCATCCGCTAGAGGCTTATGTATATACTACCATACCTTCCGACCGTGTTCTAACGTGCGATCAGCGGCCGCTGTCAGATACATACTCTAGCAATACACCCATAACAGGAAAACTATGAACCCAAAACCGGGCAGCTATGAGGCTAAAAAGGTAGTTATCTTATACGCCAACTAATAGTCTTCCCCTCCCGTGTCCTTCTCGAATCACATCCATGTCTCTAGCATTGCACATCTCTATGCAAGTCTCTAACTAGACTCACTCTAATCAATATATAAACCGTCATACGACCCGTCCGTATTGGTAGCTAGCCAAAAGTGTAGGCTCATGCCAACACAAATGTCATCATCACACAGAGTGTCGTGTATGATACATGAGAAGTCATAGAAGTCATTTAGTGACAACTTCACACAATCCGGGTATGTCTCCTATACGCAAAATTATACTTGGATGCATACAACTAATCCTATACACAACAACAGACCAATGTATTTAAACAGTAGAAGAGAAGTAGCCAGGTATCTTGCCTGGAATCGCCATGAGAGTGTAGATTATGGATCCGACTCCAACTTATGTAGTTTGAGTCTCACGAACTCCTATGAGTAATAATAACAACTAACATTAATAATCATATTGTCATTAATACTACCATCGATATATATATATATATATATATATATATATATATATATATATATATAATATATATATATATATATATATATATATATATATATATATATATATTTATATATATATATATAGGGTTATCTAAACTATATACTAGTCACAATTACATAACTAGTCATATTATTCCACCTCGGTCTAACAAAATTCCACAAAATATATGTATAAAATATTCAGTATTAATTCAGAAATAAATCTCTATAATTCTGGAAGTATATTTTATATAATTATTATTGCATAAAAACCATTTAGAAATCATCTCATGATTAATCTAATATCAATATTGATAAATCAACGTTATTAGAACTTGTTTAACCACAAATAAAATGACTTTAATAATCTGAAATAAATGTTAACAATTATCAAATATTTATGATCATAAGTCGAGGATTAATAATATTGAGCATTGGATGCACAAAAAAAATTATTTTTGACTCACAAGATGGTTATTTCGATAGTTCATTTTACGACAGAACTTGTTCTTCAAAGATGGAATGGTTCAAGCATTAGAATAGCAAAATTATGAAAAAAATCATTGGAGGGGATTGTAGATAATCGAATTACGATCATTTTCATATATGATTTCAATGGTAAAAGTTATTCTAACTATATCAAAACCTACATATACCAAACAGTCTCGGTTCTGGACACCCTTTGGTAAACGTGTGTCCCGACCAATCTAAAGAATTTTCACATGAAATTTTATATGAAGTTAGTAGATGCATATGTCATTTTATTTTCAAGATGTTTTGATGTCTAGAAGTGGAGAAAACATTGTCACAAGATGGCATACCTGCTGTGATGTTGTGGTCGGCCCTGGTTTGGCTTGTATAGTGATGTTCTAACCTTGTACGGCTGTGCAAGACCTATGTGGCACCTGGTGAAGGTGGAGAAGGGTCTTGGGCATATCAAGCCTAAGGTGCTTCGGGTGGAGGTGGTCGAAAATGGTGCGAACAGCAGCGAGAAAAAGAGATGGCAGCACCAGCAGTTCGGCAATGAAGGGCTGGGTTTTAGGGTTTGTTGAGGGAGTTTGGTCAACTATTTGTGGGTTTTATATATAGGAGTAGGTAAGATGGTTTGGTAGGGTCTATATAGATGTGCATTTGAGTGGGTTTGGATAGGTTTTAAAGTCCAATAACTCAAAAGATTGGGTGAATGCATCTAGAGTTTCCTAATTTAGAAATCTAGATTGGTATAGTTTCTCTGTTAAGGTTTAACCCAATAAAGTCTCCAATAAATCTGAAATAAAAAAAAATCTAGGATGACCCTATCTATGTGGGGGTGACCCTAACAAGTCATCTACAAATTGTTAGACAAGTTTAGGCTCATGAAAAATTACCCGATTTGGAAATAGGCTTAAAAAGTTACATAAGGGGTCTTATGTGCCATTTAAATTTAAATAGCACATAGGGCCTCGATTGAGTGGGACACCCAAGGCATGTGTGTAGTAGGCTCAAAAATTATCAAAATCATATATTGGGTCATTTTAGTTGGATCGATGTCGAGTCCCGAATTCAAGTTGGAAGTTACGACAAGTCTCACGGTAGATAACTTCTTGGCCTAAATTGATCCCAAAGTTGTGCGAAGCAAATAGAATACAAGATGACATATTTGAGTGGGAAATGATATATCAAATCGAAGATAAACTTGTCTAGGTCAAGACTCATGAAGGAAGTTTCTAGAGTTTGGCATTTTTGTGTTCCAAAAATCAAAGCTACGGAAGAGTACATTTTATGATAACAAATAAAAGTGGAAAAAAAATCTACTAATAACTATATTAATTAAAATATTAAAAATAAAATGACTTTAAAATCCAGAGGACTTACAACACCTACCTACCTTAAAGAATTTCGTCCTCAAAATTACACTAACCCAAAAGATAAAGAAAACTAGTCATATTGGATTTCTAGAGGAAAATTATCATAATCTAGGTTTACCTATTCTAAGCATATATCCTATCATTAAAATAACATGACACCACTATATTTAAACAAGAAAATAGATGCTATATCACATCAAGATAGACATACCTCCTATGGCTTGGTTTAGGCTAAAGGATTTGTGTTGCAACTTTGGTTTTTAAGCTAACATAGCTCAATAGCCCAACCCTTAAAACAAGGACAAGGGGTAAATCATGCACTATGACAGTCCATGTCCCTAGGCTGCTAACAGAAACAAGAAATCATCCTAAATTAGGCTCATGATTGGCTAATCATTAATATAAGGTAAACTCTCTAGTACTCATATCTATGGAATTCTATCCATCTTAGTTATTCACCTAGTCCTATCAAGCATTGATTCCTAACTTCTCCTCGTAAGAATCTTTCAAATTATCAGGTAAGGCAAAGTGGCTACTCTAGGCATTGGTACGAAACTAAAAGAAAATAATAAAGCCTTAAAATCAATAATTGGTGCAACTAAGATAATACCTACTATAGCTACTCTCTTAGGCTCCTTCTCTATTGGTGCCATTACATAAGTCTGGCTAATTCTCTATTCTCTAGGTGCTGGTAGCCTCGAAACTGTAGCCGCCTGAGCAGGTGGTCTGGGCCTAGGTGGTGTTGGCCTTTGATCTGTCCGGTCATGATTCTGATGGCATATCTAGCCTATTGCAGACTCGAACCACGTACTAGGCAATATCCAAGCTTCCTCCTGCAGTCTTTCTGAACATGCCCCTACTTTTTGCAATCATGGCAAGTTGGAAGGTCCTTCGCTAGATACAGGATGAGTCACTACTGAAGATGCTCTTCCGAGCGTCTGATAGGTCCTCGTTGTTTTCCCAAGGCTGTTGTTGCCGCGGTAGGGTACCTCGGAAGCACTGGGTCCTTGTTAATAGCCTCCTGGAGACGGCTAGCACCTCGTCGTACGAAACTTTAGACTGTGTAGTAGTATATCGCTGAAGCTCCTTCGTCAACCTATGGTGAAATCTTCTTACCTTCTCTAAATCAAACGGTATCAGGGTGGTAGCAAAACGACTAAGGCGACTAAACTTCGCATTATACTTGTCTATGGTTATAGTTTTTGGCTTTAGGTGGAGGAACTGATCGTAGATAGCGTCTTGAACTGTAGCCGAAAAGTATTTTGCATTGAAATACTCTAGGAACTGTTCCCAAGTCTGATCTCTACCGATGTCTCGCTCGATCGACACCCACCAATAATGTGCATTTCCTTCGAGCTGGGCCCGAACGGCTGTCATCCATAAATCCTCTGGTAGCTATGAATCGTCGTGAAGCTTCTGAGTGATGATGATCTATGCGGTGACCTCCTCTGGTGTCTCTTTGCCCTCAAATGTCTTCGGGTTCATTTGTCGATAGCCACAGATTGTACGTAACGTCGGAGCGGGTGCTGGTGTCGGTGTAGGGGCTGGTGCAGCCAACCTCTCTACTACCATCATCAAGCTTTGTCTCATACCTTGGTCTACTTCATCTACTGTTGTATCTGCTGCTGCATCATTGTCTGGAAGAATTGGAACATCTGGGCCTGGACATCGTGTTGGGGCATCTGCAACATCGATCCATAAGGTTGCTACGGATACGCTCCATGGGGCATCTGATTCGGAAGTTGTCACGCCCCAGTTCCAAAATATATAGGAAACCCAAGGCATGAGCATGCCAGCTGTACGACTAGAATAAGTATCCCAATTAATAGACTTATCCTAATCGTAGTACGCTGTAAGGTATACCAAAATATGCTAACTAATCTATATCTCAATCCATAATACAGAATAAAATCAAGAATAAACAATCTATGTTATGGTCTGCAGCCCATTAACATATATGTTTGATTAGACCCGAAGAATAATATGGGCCTATAAAACTAAGCTAATATGCAGAGAGCAAGTAAATATCGAATCACGGAAGATACCTGAATAGGAAATAACAACACCAACAAGACCAGCGATCTAACTCAGCACGATCATCTACCTGGAGAGATCACCAGGTCCTCAGGGGACTAGCAAGATACATAAAAATAATACCATAATGAACTGTAAATGAAACATGACAAGGGTAATAATAGCTCGGTTCATAACATAGTTTTGCATCCCATCATTGAAATAGTGGACCATCTCAACAACCAAACATGGACATGGGATGACCCACCATTTTGAGACAAGGCACTATCCCATGTCCCAACACAAATTGAACCTAACCATCTAAGTGTAATGGAAGTCGAAAACTATACTTGGACATATAAGTGGGTATGAATAACGCATAACATCTGCTAGAGGTTTTCGCATGAACTAGTATACATCCGGACCGGATCTGATGCACAGTCAGGGCCACTAAAGGGATATATCCCCTAGCCATACTTTGCATCACTAGCATACCATCCGACCGTGATCTGATGCACGGTCAATGGCCGCTGCCGGATATATCCTTTAGTGACACACCCGTAACCAAGAAAATATGAACCCATAACCGGGCAATCCAGTGAGGCGGTGGCCTAACTCATACAGTCCAGTAGTTTTCCCCATCCATATAACACACAAGTCATATCCATGGCTTGGTGATCCATATCTCTATGTAAGTCACTGTCTAGACTCCGCTAATACATAAATGAACCGACACACGAAACGCCCGTATCGGCAGCAAGTTGAATACGTAGGTTCGTGCTAACTCTATGATCCTCACTCTTGTGTTATGTATGAGACGTGCCAAAAGGTCAACACACTACAACAAAAAGGCCTATTAATAACGCTCGACAAAACGTATTGATGATGCCTGATACCTAAGCGTTATCAAAGTTCGAAATACCTATTTTCTATGACGATTTGGGCTAATTTTGGACTTTTTATAACGTTTATAAAAGAAAATGTTATTAATATTTTAGAGCGGTGGCAAACTTATAATATTTTTTAAGTTCAATTTTTGGCAAAATCCTTGCTACACCCCGCGCTTCAACAAAATTTTTCTCTCCCCCAAAATCGTTCTGGTCTTCTCCTTCTCCTCATTTCTTCTCCCTCCTCTCCCCCAACTCCAAAATCCTAACCATAGATCCAAAACCCTAACTCTAGTTCAACAACACCCTCCTCTTCTCCTCTTCTTCTGTTTCCTTTCCCATAACTCCAAAACCCTAACCCTAGATCCAAAACCCTAAACCTAGTTAGAAAGGAAGGAGGAGATGGGGAGGGAGCTGGAGGCCCAACCCTTTCCATATTCGGTAGAGGAGACCTGTCCACAGTCGACAAGATCCGTCCCCTCTTTGCCTCCACCATGGTCGACCTTGTCGAGGGATTCGTTGACTTCGTCACATGGAGAGAGCACCGCCGTCAACAAGACCAATCGGAGGGCCGATTCAGAACTCTTATATCTTTTATTGAAGCATCATCTTCCAACTCTTGTTTCTTTTATTCTTATATTTACTTATTTATTCAAGAGAGAGGAAGTTCAGGGATGCGATGGCTCAGTGATGCATTGGTGGGGAAGTAGGATCGTGGACATAGCACTACTTCTTAGCTCTAGTACCTCAAGGTTCCTTTTTTTCTTCAATCTGCACCATCCTTCTTGTGTTCGATAAAATGCCCATGCCATGTGTTTTTTTCTTTGGGATTATTTTTTCTACATGCCATGTTTTTTCTACTGCATTTTTCGTTTGAGGAAACATCTATTTTGTTAAATAAAAAGTAGATTTAAAAGTCAGAGTAGTTGTGTAAATAATCCAGACCCGGGTGCTTGGTTGCCCTCATATTATTGGTTACAACTTTGCTTCTTCGTTAGCTAGTGACACTAGCTAAGAATATTCTGAATCTCCTTCAATATTTTGTTGTAAACGTTGTTTTTTTACTAAGTTTTTTTTATCTAACTGGCAGAAATTGTTGTATGCCTTTTATACTTAAACGATGACAATATTTGCACATCTTCCTGTATATGCTATACATCAAACATTAAAAAGACATCAGCTATGAAACTGGAATCCAAATTAGAAATCGATTTTTAGTATCTTTTAACAAATGTTTAGACATATCACATTATTGTCGATACTATTCTTCAGAATGTTGAGTGCCCATCCTTGAGTATCTTATTAAATTTATCTATGACCAGTATTGAGTATGGTAGTGCAGATTGTCTAGCTAATGGTGTTATGTTATTGATACAGGTGGACTAATTATGTACTTTTTACCACAAAATTGTGTACTTTGTTTTTGCCATGAGACATAACTGATAGACTGGCTATGGGGTTATTTTGTTAATTTGAAATTTTAATAGTAACATTGTTTATTCTTTCAGTCTTCAAATCACACAGATCGAGAACGGAAACATAAAACCACAAATATTGTAAAGCAAGAGGACAGTGAGAATGAGAAGTACGATATGAACAAGATATTGGAGGATATCCAGTACTTGGGTAAATGCCACCATCTTAACTTCATATTGCTCAATTTATAATCCCTTTATAATTCGTATTTTGACAGTTATCATATTTACATATTTCTCTTGCCTAACTAGTTCTCAGTGAACTTATGAGAAAGCTCATTTGAAATATTGATCCTTTTATTGAAACAAGTGTTTTCCTTTATCACCAAGAAATATTTAAAATATGAGAAACCAAACGAGATTTCTTATCCTTTTGTTGAAACAAGTGTTTTCCCTTATTTGATATTTTTGATGAATGCTTTCTCCATTTAATTTTGTCCATTAGGTTTAGGTTGAAAAAATGGAACTTTCTGCTGAGTGTAAACCTTCATCTTTGGAATCTGGCCAAAAATTGCGTAAGTTAAAATATCTTGTACTTATTAGTCATTGTAGTTATTAGAGTACTAATACCAATAGATCAATGAGAACACAAGTGTTATATTTTCGTTATTAAATTGCAGGGTGCTGCCAATGGTAGAATGAAACTGCACAAAGGATTGCGACTCTAGAGTTTGATCGCATTTGTAAGTCAATGGGAGTTATATTGTAAAATCAAAATCAGGAAGTAACTCCTTACTTGTAAAGATACTTTCTGACCCCTTATTTCCACTTAATTACTATTTGGATAATTACCTATTTACTGTCCTACCTTTTTGGAGCTGTAGGAGTAATATTTGGCGACATGGTGGTGTATTTTTTAATCAAGTAGATCCATTAATGCTTTAACTTGGGTTGGAATAGAGGCAATCCTATCTTGCTGTATTAAAAGTGGACATACTCGGCAAATCTGGTTTTAAAGTAGGTGACCACTTAACTGGCGCATGTTGTCCTTATTAGTTTTCTTAGCAGGTCATGTGTAGTGTAGTGTCCTATTGTATATAATTTTATTGGTTTGCAATATTTGTAACTTTTCCTTATACTTAAAAGATGTCCATAGTTTATGACACCTTATCATGGTCATGCATCTACTGTTCAATGCCAACGAGTCTTCTTATTCTGGTTTCCTCTTATTTCGACTTTGGCTTATTTTGCAGTCGAACCATATAACAAATAGAGTTTGGTGGCAATATTTTCCTTGTAGAAAAGCTCCAGATTACTCATCCTATTTTTGCACAGTTGAAGATTCAAAATCTGATTTTGCAGCACATCTAGCAAGCTTTATTGCATATCTTGTCAGTGATGTACCCAGCCAAGCATACTGGATCGAGTTGGCAAAGTATAACTTTGGAATTGCTATATGCCATTTGGTCGCTTCAATACCTGGGATGCACGTACAGCGTTCTTGTTATGCCAAAACTAACCATTTCCTATCTGTAAGTGGTTGTATGTTCCCTTTAATCATAATTTTTTGTCTTTCAAGTATTTGCTATAAGTGACCAATTGATCCTGCATATGAAATTTTTAGCTCCTCCCATACATTATGCAACTCATGGGCGTCTGCTCAACCTGGATGAAGGTCTCCCAAACAACCACCTAAATTCTCTTATGTTTATGTCTATTTATATAATATTCTGAAGCTTTCAGTTTTCCTATAAAATTCTAAAGATGCATTTTTGGCCTTCTTTATGTTTTTTTCCATTCTTGCATAGAAAGGAAATAATAAGATGTAATGAAGTGAAAGTTGTTGAACCTTGTTATATGGAGCACCAATGTAAAGTTTCATTTTCACATTATATTACAAAGTATATTGAACCTTGTTTTATCTTTTTTAGGGTTTTGCTACATGTTCTGTGGACAGTTTTGACATGGCCAAGTTTTGATGTGGACAATTTTAGTAGTTGTAAATATATATATGTATTTGGATATTCTATTTTGAGAATGTAATGAAGATGTTGATATGTACTCTATTTTGAGAAATAAAATAAAGATGATGATATATAATGTTAAGTTTTTGGAATGTAATATATAATGTGCAGTATAGAGCGTTATAAATATGCTAATTTGAATAGTATAAAGTGTTATAATTATGCTGTATTGAGCCTATACATATTATCTATTCATAACATTTTAAAATTGTCCTGAATTATGTACTATATATTAACTATTCATAATGCTTTTATAGAAACTATCCACGACGGGTTTTTTATAACGCTTTTAAAAAATATTTATAACACCCGTTTTCATAACGCTTGCTTTGAAAAAAAGCGTCATGGTTAGTCGTTAATGACGCTTTTTAGCAGTCATTAAAAGGGTTTTTTATTGTAGTGAGAAGTTATGAAGCATAACTATGATACATCAGGAATGTCAACTATCACATATGGTCTCACACACGCACGCACACAAACATCGATAGACATATCGATGGCACCCAAGTCATACTTGGACGCACTCTACTAAATTAAAATACTAGAAAACACACAAGCATCATAAATCAAGTACGAGTTTAAAATGGTAAGATATCTTGCCTGGAGGTTGCACACTGATTCGACGACGTCCTGCAAGCGAACTTGTCAATCCAAATGAAGCAGTAAAGATGGAACTCCCGTAAACATCTTCGGATGCTGAAACAAAAATTGTCAACATTCCCAGAATAAGAAAAATAGCTAGAATAGCTACCCATAAGTCCAATTATGGACACAGAGGCAAAACTGTAATTTAGGGTCAAAACGATGTCCGCCGTTGGACCTGCTTTGCACAAAAAATCGTGCCAGGACAAAGGTTCTCTAAATTCGACAAATTATATGTCAATTTGGGCCAGAACGACACCAAAAATCCAATGGTGGTGTCGAATTTGGAATCTGATATCTCGGGCTCAAAATCATAATTTTATATGTTGGAAATTACGATTTCGAGAGAGGCCAACTTTGGCGTCGATTTCAACCAACCAAACGATACCCTATGAAACTGAATTTTCATGACACGAAGGTGGTTATACCTGCTGTGTACCAGAGTTGGTGGTTCATCAATCAGAGCTTCAAAGAGGGAGAAATTTTTTTGCAAAGTTGGCTCCATGAAACTGTCCAAAAATAACGTAATTTAAACGGTCAACTTGGTGGCCGATTTTGATCTATCAAATAATTGAATTAGCGGTTGAAAATTTAGGTGAGCGAAGGGGTATACATAGAGATTGAGATGGAAGAATCGGATCGACGATCTAAGGATCGAATTGTCCAGAAAATGTGTCCAAAGCTGCTGCGACGAAACTCAATTCTGACTTCAAATTCGTGCGCATCACGATGGGATTTCGGACAAAATGCACGAATCGACTATGTATCATGTCGGGAACGAAGGTGGCACTTCGGAAAGGGTCGACGGAGGTTTGTCGGGGGTTCCTGGCCGTACAATACCATATGGTGGCCTGCGGCAGTGTTGCCACGCCGTTGTTGTTATTGATGCGTGCGGCTCCTGGCGTTGTCACTCTCGCGGCTGTGCACGAGCGCGGTGGTGCATGTTCACTGGGTGGTTGCGATGGTGGCACAGTGGCCATGCACAATGGTACGGCATGGCCCCCGTTGCTGCTGCGGCTGCAGTTGATGTTACTCGTTTGAGGGGGGTCGGGTTAGAGAGGAATAAGAATATAGGATTTGGGATTTTTAGTATATATATATATATATATATATATATATATATATATATATATATATCGTTTATGAATATATATTGTCACGATCGGCACCCTAGAGTAAGGGCACGAGACGTGGGTACGTCCAGCCTACGCCGCAGTGTCAGCGGTAGAAGAACGCTGTCCTAGGTCTCATGCATCTAACAGTATAATGCTAAGCAGTTTATACTCCCCGAATGGGGGTGACATAGCAGAATGTAAACTCAATCACAACTAAGGAAGAAGAAGTGCGATATGATATAGAACTCAAAATAAAATACAGATGATCAGAAGAGTCTAAGTGTCTAAGATAACAACTCAGCAAACATCCAGAAATACAAAGTCTCAACTATAGAATATGAAAGAGCATATACAATCCAGATCTCAAATGACAAAAATAATAAAAACCTAGACTAGGGAGCCTCAGTCTCTATAGCTAGTGGATCCGGCTGGAAATCCGGATCACAGGTGTCATCTAGAGCTGTCCCATAAAAAGTGATAACACCAGCCTCATCCTCGTCCTCTGTAAACATATCAACGGTGCCCAATCAGGACGAAGCGAGCACAATACATCTCAACAGATCATAACAGGTTAGAAAATATAACCATGCAGTAGAGTAAGATACAGGAAACTGAAAGAAAGTACAGAATGTAAAGGAGATAGCTGTAATGGAAATATATACTATAAATAGAGAACTAACAGTGGCTAGTGAGTCAGATTACAATATAGACATGTGAATGGCATAGGATGATTCTGATGCTACACTACGGAATGGTTCTGATGCTACACTACTTGGATATTATTCACATGTCCACTTCTACTCCCCCGTACCCCCAATCAATATACAAGGATCCAGCCAGGTTATGTTATGATTCATGTAGTGGCCCCCGAAGGGTGATACATGATAGTCCCATAATATATAACCCTAAATAATAAATCGTATATACATATATTTGTATATGCATAAAAATATAATTTTTAATTCACAAGAATTATATAGCAAGCCCTTTATAATACCATTTAAAAATATAAATAAATAAACCTCGTGCATAAATATATATAAAACCATTATAAGCATATATGTTTATAGTTTAATTAAATATAAATATATAATCAAATACATACAAAATGGTACTTAGCCTATTTGGCTGTATAACCTACCGAAATAATTTTAGAATAATTCTACTGGATCATGGCCACCTAATCACGGCAATATCGAGTGGGACTAGCTAGGTTAGGGCCAAATATATTCTACTCAAGTCGATCTGAAATCGTCTAACGAGTCTCTTGTGTCATTCACAAATAAATAGCACATGGAAACTTGATTGAGTGGCACACCCTTGACATGCATGTCGTAGGCTCAAAATGGGTCAAAACCATATATTGGGTCAAATAGTTTTGATCTAAGTCGAGTCTCGGACTCACGTAGGAAGTTAAGCCTAGAATTACGATAATCGATCGAATGGTCTAAATTGACACGAAGTTGCGCGAAGTCAAAAGGTTGTTAAGGGACAAGTTTGGATGGGACATGATATACCAAATTGAAGGTGGACTTGTCTACTTCAAAATTCATGAACAGCGTTTCGAAGGATTGGCATGTCTCGTGCTTCAAAAATTAAAGCTTGGAAAAAATACGTCTATAGTCATATTCATATAAAAATCTAGTTTAAAATATAAATATCTATAAAAATAAAATTTAAAATAAATATCCAAAAATCAGTGGGCTTACAGAAGTTGAGGCTGCTGGGACAGCATATCCTTCTGCTGTGTCTGGGTCTGCGAGGTCTGGCCATCGTACGGAGTTGGAGCTGGTGGTACGAATCCAGTTGGAGTCGTCGGATTGCCTGGAACCTCTCCGAGAGTCGAATTCTATGGTGTCACTGGAGTCCTACCATCGCTATGAGTGGTGTTATGGGTCGGGTCAGCTCCGAAAGCCATGCGTCCACTACGTAACTGTATCTTGCTCAAAAAAGGAACCATATGAAAGGAGTATGGAGTCAAGCTGGATGCATAAAGAAGATAGTACGAACTTGGAATTCAAAGGCGATAAATTAGCAAGTGGATAAGATTTTCTAAGACTATTTAATCCAAATTTGCAGGCACGTCTTGGTAATTTAGGTAACCCAAATGACAAACTGACCTGTGTGGGCCACCACAAAAATATGTCATATCCCAGTTCCAAAATATATAAGAACCGAAGGCATGAGCATGCCAATTGTATGGCTAGAATAAGTATTCCCAATTTAATGAACTAATTCTAATCGTAGTATGCTGAATCCTATATCTACAATACAACAGTCACAGGTAAACTAATATCTCCACAATAATAACACTATAATATCATCCACAGAATAACAACATCAACATAGAAGAATATAATAAATGTCGGACTGAAATAGAATATAAGTCTGAAATAATCAAATACAAGATCTATCTGAGATAATCAAGTCTGGTGGAAATATATCCACTGAATCAAAGTGTAATACGAGTATAGTAAAATACTTTAAAATAATAAGAAACAGTCAGGACATAGCTAGCTAGATAAAATATCCATGACTCTAATCAGTTGTCAACCGTTAGATCAGGGAAACTCCTCTCGCACAACCTTTATGTCCTGAGCAAGATATTCGGACTCGATGCCTGGTCCGTAGATTATAGGATAAAGGTACTTGTCTGGATCTGGAAAAGAACCAAGTCCTCAGAGGGACATAACAAGAAGCAAAATAACAAGATACAACTATGAACTGAAATAAATACAGGAATAAACATGGTAAACTATCCATCTATGTGTATGCATGTCGAAGACAACTTTAGTATGTATGAGTCGGTGAAGGAATAAAGCATAGCATCAGCTAGAGGCTTATGTATATAGTAGCATACCTCTCGTCCGTGTTCTGACGTGTGGTCAGCGACCGATGCTGGATATATACTCTAGCAATACACCAATAATAGGGAAACTATGAACCCAAAACCGGGCAGCTATGAGGCTAAAAAGATAGCTATCTCATACACCTACTAATATTCTTTCCCTCTCGTGTCCTGCTTGAATCATATCCATGACTCTAGCATTCCACATATCTATGCAAGTCTCTAACTAGACTCACTCTAATCAATATACGAACTGTCACACGACCCCGCCTGCATTAGTAGCTAGCAAAAAGCGTAGGCTCGTGCCAACACAAATGTCATTTCACACAGAGTGTCGTGTATGATGTGAGACAAGGCATAGAAGTCATTTAGTAACGACTTCACATAATCTGTACGTCTCCTATACATGTAAGTCAACACACGTACACGAGCATCGATAACCACATCAATGGCACCTAAGTTATACTTGGACGCACACAACTAATCCTATGCACAATAACAAACCAATGTATTTAAACAGTACAAGAGAAGTAGCAAGGTATCTTGCCTAGAATCGTCACGAGAGTGTGGATTATGGATCCGACTCCAACTTCTGCAGTCTCAGTCTCACAAACTCCTATGAGTAATAATAATAACTAACATCAATAATCATACTATCATTAATACTACCTTTGATATATATATATATATATATATATATATATATATATATATATATATATATATATATATATATATATATATATATATATAGGGTTATCTAAACTATATACTAGTTACAATTACATAACTAGTCATATTATTCCTCTTAGGACTAACAAAATTCCACAAAATATATGTATAAAATATTCAATAATAATTCTCAAATAAATCACTATAATTCTAGAAATATATTTTACATAATTATTATTGCATAAAAACCATTTA
Organism: Iris pallida; assembly: GCA_029216955.1. Classification (NCBI taxonomy): domain Eukaryota; kingdom Viridiplantae; phylum Streptophyta; class Magnoliopsida; order Asparagales; family Iridaceae; genus Iris; species Iris pallida. The sequence goes on along the minus strand of JANAVB010039445.1, from coordinate 261,742 downwards.
GATATTATCTCATGATGAACCTAACATCAACATTGATAAATAACGTTATTGGAACTTGTTTAACCACAAATAAAATGACTTTAATAATTTGAAATAAATGGTAAACAATTATTTAAATTATCAAATATTTATGATCATAAGTCAAGGATCAATAATATTGAGCTTTAGATGCACACAAAAATATTTTGGGACTCACAAGATGGTAATTTCGATAGTTTATTTTACAGCATAATTTATTCTTCAAAGATGGAATAATTCAAGCATTAAAATAGCAAAATTATGAAAAAGTAATTGAACGGGATTGTAGATAATCGAATTAAAATCGTTTTCATATATGATTCCAATGGTAAAAGGTATTCTAACTAGATCAAAACCTATATATCCCAAAAAATGCTGGTTCTGGATACCCTTTGGTAAAACGTGTGCTCCGATCAATGTAGAAATAATTTTGATATGAAATTTTGTATAAGGAAGTTGACACATATGAGAACCTATCATTTTAGGTTTCACAAAGTTTCGATGTCTAGAGGTAGAGAAAACATTATCGTAAAATGGTATACCTGATGTGATGTTTTGGCCGGCCCTGGTTTGGCTTGGCTTTTTCGACCTTGTAGGGTTGTGCAAGGCCTATGTGATGCCTTGAGAAGATTAATAGGGGTACTGGGAATGTCTGAGATAAGGTGGTTGGGCTGGTGGTGGTCGATAATGGTGCAAACAGTAGCAAAAAAAAGAGATGGCAGCAGCAGTTCGGCAATGAAGGGCTGGGTTTTTGGGTTTGTGGAGGGGGTTTGGTCAACTATTTATAGGTTTTATGTATAGCAGTAGGTTAGGTGGTCGGGTAGGGTCTATATAGATGCGGGTTTAAGTGGGTTTGAGTGGTTTTGGGTAGGTTTTAGAGTCCAATAACTCAACGGATTAGGTGCATGCATCTAGAGTTTTCTAATGTAAAATGTAGATTGGTAGAGTTTCTCTATTAATGTTTAACCCAATAACATCTCCAATAAATCTAAAATAAAAACCTAGGATAATCCTATCTATCTGGAGGTGACCCTAACAAGTCATCTACAACTTGTTAGAGAAGTTTAGGCTCAAGAAAAATTACCCGATTTGAAAATAGGCTTAAAAATTCACATAAGGGGTCTTATGTGCCATTTGAATTTAAATAGCACATGGGGCCTCCATTGAGTGTGACACCCTAGGCATATGCATAGTAGGATCAAAATTAGTCGAAATCATATATTGGGTCGTTTAGGTTGGATCGATGTCGAGTCCCGAATTCAAGTTGGAAGTTACGACAAGTCTCACTGTAGATAACTTCTTGGCCTAAATTGACCCCAAAGTTGTGTGAAGCAAATAGAATACAAGAAGGCTTATTTGAGTGGGACATGATTTACTACATTAAAGGTAAACTTGTCTAGGTCAAAACTAATTAAGGAAGTTTCTAGAGTTTGGTATTTCTTGTGCTCCAAAAATCAAAGCTACGGAAGAGCACATTTTATGATCATAAGTAAAGGTGGAAAAAAGTATCTACCAATAACTATATTAGTAAAAATAATAAAAATAAAATGACTCCAAAATCCAGGGGGCTCACAGAGGTTGCTAAGTGAGGATGTTTTACTCAGAGGTAATATTTACGTGGCAAAACATCTGTTCATTACTCAAAGGTCATACAAAGGTGGTTAGATAGAATCTTGTAGGAACGTAAAGAACAATTCAGAGGTGATATAGACATGAATGTTTTCTAATAGAACATTTTTATGGAAATATCCTAAAGCAGTTGGGCTCCAAGGACATGTCTGCTGAATTGAGTTGGGGAAAATGACAACTTGATAGTTAAGAGGTAATATGAACGTGAACTATGACCTTTGTCAGGAAGAAACTTTACAACCCGGCTGAGGATATCCAACATGAGGATTTTAAGGCAACTGGGCCCTGTTGTATGTTATATTTGGCTTTGTTAGGGATGGAAAAGTACATGCTAGGGCTAGACATAGTACTTCTTGAAAATTTTGCCATTGATCGACATCATCAACAAGTCTTCATTAGGTTTCGCGAGATGGTATATGCGATTAGAATCCACTGAGTTGATCACAAAGGGACCTTTCCACTTTGGTAGGAATTTTTTGGATGTCTTGTAGGTCATGATCATCGATCTTCTTACAGATAATACGAGATCTCCCACTTGAAATTTTCTTTCCTTAACCGTTTTGTTGAAGGCTCCCGAAATTCACACCTGGTATAGCTCGATGCATTGTTGAACTAGAAGACGCTTCTTGTTAAGTGCTTCTTCCATCGTAAATTGGTTGGTGATAGCTACCTGTAAGGAAAGAATCTGGATTTCCAGGAGAAGAACTGCTTCGCTCTCGTAAACCAAAAAGAATGACATATTTCTAGTTAGAGTTCGGATTATTGTACGATATACCCATAGACATCCACCAAGTTTTCATTCCATTCATGTTTATTGGACGATACAAATTTTTTAAGTAGCTTAATGATTGTTTTCTTTAATGCTTCCGCCAATTCATTCGTTGTTGGGTAGTAGGCGATCGAAGCTACATTCTGGATTTGATTTTTATCGCAAAACCTATGGAAGGCATGGATTACAAACCGAGGGTCGTTGTTGTGGATAATCCTGCATGGCACCCTAAAATGATTGATAACGTGATGCATGACGAAGCTAATTACATTTGAGGTTTTCACTTCAACAAGTGGTATCGCCTCTGTCCTCTAAGAGTAGTCGGTGATGATGAGGATGAACTGATGCCCTTTAGATGACGGAGGACTAATCAGTCCAATAATGTACATACCCTATGCCTCAAACGGCCAGGCCACAGTTGTGGGGTGTGAGAACTCAAGGGTTTATAGATGAAGTCGGCATGTATCTGACGTACTCTATACTTCTTGGCATAATCAACAGTATCTGCCATCATTATGGGCCAGTAGTAGCCCATGCGCCGAAGTCGGTCTTGTTGCCCATTTCGGTCTCAGTCAACTTGATTTTGATAGTTAACTGAACAATATCTCGATATGGTGCAATATCACTCACATGAAGATTCAACAATGTTGCGGTGTTTGAAGGTTGTACTTGTGGTCAATCATGTAATTTGTCATTTTATTGAGTCTAGGACCTATGTATATCGAGTCGCACTTGATACCATAAGTCCACTCGTATAAATCGAACAAGTCCACTCATATAAATCCAACAAGTCTACTCAAACAGCCTTCAAACCCATCTATAAAAGGCCAAACCCATTCAAACCAAAATTATTCTAAAATAAACCAAAAATCCATACCTATTCTGGCAACCTAACCCGAGCTAAACTTTGGCCAAACTCGGACCGAACTCGGCCTTGACAATACTGAATAATCCAGACATCTGTGTAATCCCTGATATTGCGGTTCCCAACATTCAAAAAATTTAAATATACACCCGAATTATGTCCAACCTCTGCCCACAAAATCCTATAAATAGGCATGGATTTCTACAGTCTTACTCATCTCTTCTCCTCTTGGATATCCTATAGAGGGATCTCTCAGATTTAACATTCTTATCTCCAAGATCAACTCCCTCAACCTTCTATTTCACTATTGTGACTATAGTGGATTCAACTCCGAGCAAGAGTTTTCGGGCTTGGACTAGTCCTCTCAGAGGGAAACTAGGATAAAATTGTTGGTGTTAGCGTTTGCTTTCTTAACTTTATTTCTTTTAATATTTATCCTAAACACACATATAGAATAGATATTTCCGCTATAGAATAATTTTATTGAATAGATATTTCTGCTGCACTCTATTCACCCCCCTCTAGAGTTGCCTAACGGTCCTTCAATTGGTATCAAAGATAGGTCTCTTACTACCGGACTAACACCCTAGTGTAATAGCAACTATTTGATCTGTCCACAGCAACAGTGGTGAAAGACATTCGACAAATAGGCCAGCCCTATTTGACGGCACTAACTACACATACTGGAAAACACATATGAGCTTCTACTTGAAGTCTCTTGATTTTGACATGTGGTCTGTAGTAATAGATATGTATCAAAAGCCACCTAGAATAGTTGTAGATGGCAACTTACTGAGAAGCCCCATGATAAATACACAGACACGGAAAAGAAACATGCCAGTCTTTATGCTAAAGCCATTAACGCATAATTTTGTGCTTTAGATAGAACTGAATTCAACAGGGTTTCTACTGGTACCACTTTACACAAAGTATGAAAACTTCTTAAGGCCGCTCATGAAGGAACCACGCAAGTAAATGAATCAAAGATCAGTCCTCTAACACAAGAATATGAAGCATTCAAAATAAAATAGAATGAGCAGTAACTGAAATATTTACCCAGTTCCTAGACATCATCAACCCTCTATCCTCTCTTGGCAAGGAGTATAGAAATCACGAGAAGATTTGAAAGGTACTTAGGGGACTCACTAGGAACTGGAATCCTAAGGTCACAACAATCGTTAAGGAAATGATCTAACAATAATAACCTCGAGACGCTCATGGGGAAGCTTCTGACTTTTGAGTTAGATATCAAGGAATTTGAAGAGCCCGCACCAAAGAAAGAGACGATTGCACTCAAGGCACATCATCACAAGAAAGTCTCCAACTATAACTCTGACGACGATGACTCTCAAGAAGATGAAGTTGCCCTGATGACTAGAAACTTCAGAAAATTTCTAACATTTGAGAGATCAAAGAAGAAGGACTCTAACGACAACAGTGATGAAGAGCCAATATGCTACAACTACAAGAAGCCTGGCCACATAGAGAGGGAATTCTCGATGATAATAAAAGGAAGCTGAAGTAATCGCCCATCCAGAAGAATCATATCAACAAAGTATGCTAAGACAAGCATCTGGCAAGAGAGCGAAGCAAATAAGTCCGAAGAAGAAGAAAAGACTCGAGATTCTACAAACCTCTACTTCATGGCACTAACTGATCAGGTATCTAATAAAACTAACTATGATGATTTCACTTTTGATGAATTAGGTGATACCTTCAGTGATCTGTTAGAAGAATATAGAAAGCTCCTTAGTAAGTTCAAGCATGCCAAGAAAGATATTCAATCTTATCAGACTGAGATTGAAAAACTTACCACTATACTAGGAGAAGTTAAGGATACATATTCTCGTAATAATCAAGACGAGATATCCAAACTTAAGCATAGTATTCGTGAGGATCTTGATTTCAATGATAAGAGATCTCAAGAGAATACTAAACTCTAGGAGGGACTCGAATTCGAGAAGAAGAAGTATCGTATAGATACTCTTAGAATAGATGCTTTAACTACTAAATATGATGAAATATGTGATACCTCTAAAAGATTAGAGACTAGATTGGGTAAAATGGTTGAACAACCTATTATCCAACCTAACACGAGTCATGTAGCCAAGCAAGTGAGCACCCACAATAAGTCTAATCAAAGAAAGGATAACAGGTCTCATCATCATGCATACAGAACATACCAATCCAAATCTCATCACTATGCATGCAAATCATAATACAACGTGCCACATAATCATGCATTCTACTATAGATAATTTCGCAAATCACAAAGCACGACTTCACAAATACAAATCTATCATCCTGCACCTAGCACCAACAACCTTGCCATATGTCACTATCGCAAAAGAAAATGGCACATTTTTAGATTCCGTAGAACTAGAAAGTTGGTAGATACAAATATTTATGCATGGGTACCAAAAACTAACATAGCAGGACCCACAAGAAAATGGGTACCAAAGGTTACATCTACAACTTGTTTTATAGGTGGAACCTCCTTCTCATGCTATGAGCAAGTGGATTCTCGATAGCGGCTGCTTATGACATATGACTGGTGACGCCAACTTATTTTTAACGCTATCGATGAATACGTTTCCTTCGATAACAACCTTAAGGGATATATCATTAGTAATTGTAATGTAGGTATTCCTTCCTATTCTGTCATCAAGGATGTCTGTCTAGTTATGGAATTAAAATATAATCTAATCACCATAAGTCATCTTGCTGATCACGGTTATGGCATTAACTTTGTAAAAGAGAAGATAATATTTATATTTGAAGGTATAAGAGAAGATAATATTTATATCTTTTATCTATCAAGAGATACTAACCATGAAGGAAGGTGCCTATATGCCAACAAAAATGACAACTGGCTATGGCACATACGACTAGGATATGTGAATATGGATACCATCTCTAGACTATCCACAAAGAAACTGTTAAGAGACCTACCAGATTTTTTTAAGAAGGATATGGTATGTTCTGACTGTGAGAAGGACAAGGCTACCAAATCCTCCTTTAAGTTAACAAAAGTTGTAAGTACCTCTAGACCCCATTCAACTTCTGCATATGGACATATTTTGACCTAGCAGGGTCGCCAGTCTTGGCGGTATGCTTTATGCTTATATCATTGAGATAATTTTTCTAGATACATATGGATTTTCTTTCTTGCAAACAAAATAAAGCATTTTCTGAGTTTGTCACTTTTTATAAAAATGTACAAAACGATAAGGACTTCATGATTACTCGCATCCGAAGTAATCTTTAAGGTGAATTCAAAAATAGTGATTTCAAAAACTTTTACAAAGAAAATGGTTTTTTACATGAACTTTCCTGTCCTAGAACTCCTCAATAAATGGTGTTATGGAGCGGAAGAACAGAACTCTTGGTGTTATGTATAGAGTCATGTTAAATTAGTACAATCTTTCGAAGTATTTTTGGGTTGAAGCTGTCAATACAACATATCGTATTTCGAATAAGGTTCTTTTTTGCAAACAAAAACATACCGTATTTCGAATAAGGTTCTTTTTTGGGTTGAAGCTGTCAATACAACATACCGTATTTTTCTAGAAACATATGGATTTTCTTTCTTGCAAACAAAAATAAAGCAATTTCTGAGTTTGTCACTTTTTGTAAAAATGTACAAAACGATAAGGACTTCATGATTACTCGCATCCGAAGTGATCATGAAGGTGAATTAAAAAATAGTGATTTCAAAAACTTTTACAAAGAAAATGGTTTTTCACATGAACTTTCCTGTCCTAGAACTCCTCAATAAATGGTGTTATGGAGCGGAAGAACAGAACTCTTGGTGTTATGTATAGAGTCATGTTAAATTAGTACAATCTTTCGAAGTATTTTTTGGTTGAAGCTGTCAATACAACATACCGTATTTCGAATAAGGTTCTTATTCGTCCTATATCGAAAAAGACACCCTGTGAGCTTCGGTTTGATAGAATTCCAAATATAAGTTATTTTGAAGTCTTTGGCTGCAAGTGCCTTATTCTTAATACTAAAGATAATCTAGAAAAATTTGACTCCAAGACCGATAAAGGTACTTTTCTAGGTTATGCCGCAAAAGCAAAGGCTATCGAGTTTTCAACAAGCAATCATTAACCATTGAAGAGTCAATCAACGTCACATTTGATGAGCTCAACTAGAAACTACAATACGAAAGTGACGATGATGATGTAATTTAAGCAAATGACACACCCAAGGATGTAAGCACATCAACTCATTCGGACTATCTGTCTAAGAGCCTCAGATTCTCATCAGATCATCCAAAAGAATAGGTAATAGGTGATATATCGAAAGGTGTACGTACACGCTCTTCTAATAAAGATATCATTACTAATGTTGCTTTCATATCTAAGATAGAATCTAAGAATGTAGGAGAGGCTTTTACTGATGAATTTTGGATTTCTGCTATGCAAGAAGAACTTAACCAATTTGATTGTAATCAAATTTGGAAAGTCGTTCCTAAACTAATTGACTATCCGATCATTGGCACCAAATGGGTGTTATAAAATAAAGTAGATGAGAATGGTTCAGTCATACATCACAAAGCATGACTCGTAGCTCAAGGCTATAACCAAGATAATTGTATTGACCACGATGAGACATATGCGCTAATAACTCGACTAGAATCTATTCGAATGCTTTGTGCTTTTGCTAGCTTTTACAATTTTAAATTATTTCAAATAGATGTAAAAGTGCTTTCATATATGGTTTTATCAAAGAAGAAGTTTTTGTTAAACAACCCCTTGGTTTTGAAGATTTCAAACATCCTGACCACGTATTCAAGCTAAGAAAGGCACTATATGGACTCAAACGAGCGCCTAAGTTCTTTTCTACTTGTAAACATTTTTTCAAAAGGAAAAGTTGATACTATCCTTTTTATAAAAACTTTTGCTAATTATATGCTTTTAATATAAATTTATGGTGATGATATCATATTTGAATCTACTAATGAGATGCTATGTAATGAGTTTGCTAAGTGTATGCAGCAAGAATTTGAAATGAGTATGATGGGAGAACTCAACTTCTTCCTTGACTTACAAATCAAGGAAAGTTCACAAGGAACATTCATTAATCAATCTAAGTACACAAAGGAGTTGCTCAAGAAGTTTAACATGGACAATGCCGAACCAAACGGAACTCCGATGACAACATCGACAAAGCTTGGCCTGGACGAAAGTGACAAAAAATAAATATACGTAACTATCGAGGTATGAATGGTAGTTTGCTATATCTAACTGCTAGTCGCCTAGATATTACGTTCTCGGTATGTTTATGTGCTAGATATTAGGCTTATCTTGAGGGATCGCATTTGTGCGTCGTTAAGCGTATCATCTGATACCTTAAAAGTACTTTAATGACTGGTCTCTGGTATCCTAATACCAAATCCTTTGATCTTATTGGCTATTCGGATGCTGATTTTGCTGGATAAAAGGTCGATCAGAAAAGTACTAGTGGCACATCTCATTTACTAGGAAAGTCTCTAGTCTCATGGTTTAGTAAGAAGCAAAATTTTGTGGCACTTTAAACAACAGAGGCTGAGTACATTGCTGCAGAACGTTGTTGTACACAAATTTTATGGAGAAACAAACCCTAGAAGACTTTGATCTATACTACACGAATATTCCTATATTTTGTGATAACAGTAGTACTATTAACCTAACAAAGATATAACTGCGTGCCTTACGGAGGAGCATGCCATTTCGATCAAATGACAAAGGGGAAGAAAATATATGCAAATTTGACCGCTCAACACATTGTTATCCCTCCATAAATTGCGGGAGAGCTTTGCTAATCGTGTTATTCAATAAAGATTTACCATATCATTTATAGTTTTTCAATTATTAAATTGGAGGAGATTGTTGGCCCATTCGGTCTCAGTCAACTTAAGTTTGATAATTAACTAAACAATGTCTCAATATGATGTAATATGACTCACATGAAGATTCAACAATGATGCAGTGTTTGAATGTTGTACTTGTGGTCAACCGTATAATTTTTTTATTTTATTGAGTCTAGGACCTGTGTATATCAGGTCGCACCTGATACCAGAAGTCTACTCATATAAATCCTATAAGTCTACTCAAATATCCTCCAAATCCATCAACAAAAATCCCAACCCATTCAAACCAAAATTATTCCAAAACAAACCAAAAATCCATACCTATTTTGACAATGGAACTTGGGCCGAGCTCTGGCCGAACTCGGACCGAACTCGATCTTCACAATCCTGGAAAATCCAGAAAGCTATGCAATTCCTGATATTGTGGTTCCCAACGTTCGAAAAAATTCAAATATACACCCGAATTCTGTTCGAACTATGCCTACAAAAATCTTATAAATAGGCATCGATTTTCACATTCTTACTCACTCATATCTTTTCCTCTTTTATATCATATAGAGTGATCTCTGAGCTTTAAACTTTTCTCTTCAAGATCAACTCCTTCAGCCTTCAAGTTCCAAGTGCGATCTCGATTAGAAGTATGAAAAGAGTTGTAAAAGCTTGGTCTATAAAAGCTTATCTTCTATACCGAAGTCGACGAGCCCTTCGGATAAACGCTCATAGTTGAAGTTGTTGTACCTCCAGATAAAATCACAAGGTATAAGGAGCTGCAAGCGCTTCGAACTCCAAGCTTGTGGTTCACTTTTGCGACTATAGTAGATTCAACTCCGAGCAAGAGTTCTAAGACATGGACTAGTCCTCTCAGAGGGAAACCAGGATAAAATTATTGGTGTTTGTGTTTGCTTTCTAATATCTGTTGCTTTTAATATTTGTCTTAACACAATATTATTATGTTAGTTATGCACTACGTTTACATAGAATAATTTTTATTGGATATATATTTTTTCTACACTCTTTCCCCCCTAGAGTTCCCTAACGGTCCTTCAGGTCCTGTAACTTTGGACCAGGTTGGTGAGCTCCACAAGTACCACCATGTGCTTTTTGGAGTATTTTCTTTGCCTTGGTATCTGATAGACATCGGAGGAGGAGTCATTCATAAGATCGACGATACATTATTTTAGTGGCTGTATAATATTAGAACCGGAGAGAGCATCTTCTAACAGAAGCGGCTTCCTTCATATTATCTGGGAGGATCCCTTAGACTGCATAGTCTATGAATAGGAATCGCCAATCCCTAACGTCAATATTAGTGTCTGTCTGCAGAGAATAGCTCAGAAACATGCATAGGTTGTTCTTAGGACACATAATTCTCGACCGATTACTATGATAGAATGTTAGGTCTCGACGGGAGCTGCCAAGGAAGCGATGAGGTCAGCGAGAGCATCGGCCTCTAGATTCTGGAGTCGAGGTACATGTTCTGCAAAGAAACTTGTAAAGATGAAAATTATATCGATCGCAACCTGGTAGTAGGGGAGCAAGTTCTCATGTCGGACCTCATATTGGCTTCTAACTTAATTTACTATCAGTATCGAATCATCGTAGGCCTCTAGATAGTCAACCCCTAACTGTTTAGCGAGTTGGAGTCCAATGATGATGGCATTATATTCCGCCACATTGTTGGTACATGGTTCCATAAGGGAGTATGTACGATGAATGACCAGGCCCTCAGGGGTAACTAGAACCACCCCCACTCCTGCAACAATTTTACCCTTGGGCCCTATTCTTGAGGCGCCTCGAAGAACATTCACCAGATGGGGTCTTCTACGACTGTATTGGATTCCAAGTCTTCATCTGGAATACCATCATAAAGTTTTGATGTTTGTGGTACAGGATGCCAGTAAGTCGGTCAGTGCTGGGCCTTTTACTACTTTTTGCAGGACGAACACCATGTCGTATGGTAATAATAGGATCGCCTATATAGCTAGCCATGAGTTTAGCGCTCCCGACTTAGTCATAAGTACTCTGAGAGGGATAACCCGAGAGATGACGTGGATTGTCTGCCATGCCATATAGTGGCAGATTTTCTATATACAAACACCAAAGCCAAACACTCCTTTTCGACGGGGTTGTATCGGTGCTCGACGGTGATCATTATTCTACTGAGATAGTAGATGGCTGGTTCATGTCCTACGTCGCTTTTCAGAGCTACCAAGGTGCCAAGAGAATGGTCTATTGCACGGACATAAAGTAAAAAGGGTCTTCCCACGATTGGGGCTACCAAAGCTGGAGGATTTATGAGATACTTCTTAATATCGTCAAATGCTTGCATGCACTCTTTGGTCCAGGCATAAGAAACTCCTTTCTTTATTATCTTGGTGAAGGGCTGGCATCGCACGAAAAGATTTGCTATGAATCTCTGAATATACGCCAAACATTCTTGCAGGCCATGAACCTCTCTAAGATTCTTCGGTGGATGCACGTCGAGGATGGCTTTGATCTTCTCAGGGTCAATATGTAAGCACTTTGTCGTTACAATGAAACCCAAGAACTTACCACTGGAAACTCCCAAGAAATATTTGGCCGGGTTCATCTTCAGTCGATGTGCCCGCATAAACACAGTCTTTAGGTCCTTCAGATGGTCACCCCATGTCTTACATATCGAACATGACCCCCTGTGTCATATAGGACATACCATCCCAAATCCTAAAACCCTAACACTAACCAAAAATCTGATCAGAGCCACCCCTGGCCTCCGCCAGCACCAACAACCCCGAGCCAGCCTGACCGACTTCGTCGGAGCTCCAAGACCACCACCTTCCCAACATCCACCGTTGGCTTCATAAGCAATCACCATGCCTTTTCCACCCCGTCCACTCGATCCTACAATTGTTCTGACCAGGGACCTCCCCGCCAACTACCAACAGCAAACCCAACTTTCGGCCAGCACTGCCTGCTGCCACCTCCATACTCCTCCACCACCATCACCATTGACACCTCCTCTCTGGCGATCCCAACCTCCCCGGCCGACTGCTGCCCCTCACGCACCAGACCACCACCAAAACCCCTACGACCACCACTCTTAGCCACCACGACGTCGGCAATACCAAGAAAAAATAGATAACAAACCCTAAACACTGACCTGAACCCAGCCCAAAGTGACCGCCTGGCGAATCTGGCACCATCACTCTCCGCATCACCGATGCCTAGACCGGTGCCACCGTCTCGTAGCGCTGCATGCACCTCTTTCGACGTCCGCTAGCCACATGACCGGGCCACCGGCGAGCGCCGTGCAGGCCCCGACCTATCTCCTCTCGACAATGGCGAGCCCTACGCAAGAAACCTAGGTAAGCTCCTCTCCCTTCTCTCCCCGCTCTCCCTTCCTACGCTCACTCCGCTCACAACTCTCTCTCTCTCTCTCCCTTTCTTCCAACTTTTTCTTTTCTTTTCTTTCTTTTGGTAATGTCTCCCTCTTCCTCGGGAGAGAAAAGAACAACTATTATGTTCTTTTAAGTATTATTATTATTTTTATTATTATTATTATTATTATTATTATTATTATTATCTATTTCTCTTATATATACAATATATATTTGGGTAGATTAATTATTAGAATTATTAATATCAACATTGGTATTTATAAATTTTACTATTAGTATTTGTTGTTATTATTTAATATAAAATATTTCTAAAATTAATTTATAACAAATATATTATTGGGCGTGGGCTATTTCGAAGTTCCATATATATTATTAAATATTTTATCTATTTTTAATAGACTATCCTAGAAAATATTTTTTGACAAAAATCGAGCTTTCAGATTTACAAAAATTTATCTAAATTATTTTTGACTAATAAAATATATTTTTCTACCTAGGAATCCTACTTTTGACAAACTTAGAGTTTTAGCCAAAAAAGATTTTCTTGACTTTAAGTATTTTTTTATAATTATTTTGACTCATAAAACTAGTTTTCAAGGATTATAAATATTTTTCTAAAATCATTTATGTATTATTTATCCAAATCCTTCGATTATCATCATGTCCATGCTAATTGTATATCCTACACTTTTGCGAAAACTGGACTTCCTTATGTCAATCCTAGCTAATTGGATTGTTTTGGACTCGATGGAACAGTTTGTGCCATCATCGGAGGCCATCTTGTGTAGTTGTAACACTAAAGTCATTTTCTGCCATCATGATCATCATACCACACTATGCAACACACCAAGCAAGATACCTTGGCATATTTACTGCTTATATTATTTGCATTACTGTAAGTTGCTACATGGTTATTGTTCATTTATTTGTAGTTTCTCCAGTTGCATCACTGATTACTATTCTTGATCTACTTTACTGTGCTTCCAGTTATACATGATGTTAATGCTAGTCATATTTTCATTTATGTCTTTAAATTATGCAAGTGGACCTACAGTTAAGAGACTACCGCTGTTAGTAAATTTTCATAAACTTTGTCACGACTATGCCACGAGATATATATGACTTTTGAGTAACATATAGAGCTACTTGCGTGTTGGATGATCACCCATGCGCATGCGTTAGGTCTAACTGCTAATAGATGCATGTTAGGAGACTTGGTAGTTAGTAGAGGTACATGGTCGTGGATACGACTTAGATAGGTGCATAGGATGGGGAGGACAGTTCCTTAGTATATGTGCCACTATTACACTTTTTCTTTTAGTAACCCGGAAGCTCTGCTGGAGATATGGTGTGAGATTACCCTCTCAAGTTGGCCACTGACGTTTATAGAATGTTATGCCCTTGGCCCCTGCTGCCCCAAGTGGAGACATTGTCGGATCCCATTTATAGCCATAAGGCCCATGCGTAGAAGGTTTGTTCTTAACCGTATGAACACAGTAGAATGGTTAGGTGACCTTAGTTGATGTCATATGACCCTCCGTTCCAATAGTGGCATTGGACATTATCACATCACGAAATAGTGTGCTATCCTTTGTCCTTGTTTGGTTGTAGGGGTAGTCCATTATTTTATTGATAGGATATTGGGCCTTGTTATGATTTGGACTATTTTACTTTACTTATGACTTTATGACATATTTTATATTCAGTTCATATAGAATGTTTATATATATCTTGTTACGTCCCTCTAAGGACCTGGTGACCTCACCAGGTATGTATTTTTTGACTTTTCACAGGAGTTCTAGCCAAGATCGTGGTCTTCTCTATTTCATCAAAGATGACTTCCTCTTGGATCGACCTTTGCTACATTGATAAATTCCTTCATTTGTTATGTATTACTTCTCATTTAAAAGGGTTGGTAGTGGATTTGTCTCCACCCAACGACTTGTATAATGACAACTCATTGTTGATTTATGATATCATTATTCTTTTTTTTGGATGGGATTTAGTGAGCCATGATTATACTACAAATTACAGCTAACGTATATTTATTATATGGTTGGCATGTTTACGTACATAGTCCTTCGTATTTTAGGACTAGGGCATTACAAAGTTGTGACTCAGCCCCTATAAATGATTTTTTTATTTAATTATTAAGACTTTTTGACTTTATAGGAAACCCGGGTGTACCAACTAGTCGAGATTGGCCCAGACCAACCCTGATCCCTCACATACATGTGGTGCTTCCAAAAAGGTCTATGTAGATATATATTTTTATATGTATGTATGTATGTATATATATATATATATATATATATATATATATATATATATCGTATTTCTTTAATGGTCTCATATTTATTATTTTCTATATACAAATAATTGTTATTTATAATAAATATTATTTTTTACCAAGTTGATATTTAGAAATAGCATGACATTTTTCTTTTATATTTATTCTTAGGTTTTGGAATTTTTAGGCTATGTTTTTTTTAGGCTATGTATATATATAAATATATATATAAATATATATATATATATATATATATATATATATATATATATATATATATATATATATATATATATAGGAAAACAACAACAAAAACCAAAAACCAAAATCTCGCAAGTAATCAAATTTCTCGTGAGATGAACCTAACTTTCCAAACCCGCGCGTATGGGAACCGAATAAAGACCTTTGTCGCCTCTGATTTCCATTGAATTGAAACCCATTTTTCCTATACAATCCTAATCAAATCTTTTTGGATTTGAATCGCTTCAAATCTCAATCTATCCTATATCAAATCAAACTTAAGGTAATACAATCCAATCGGGATTTGGATTTAAATTCCTGTATATAAAATCAACCGATCGAGAAAGGAAAACCTTTCCCAACTTTACGAAACTTCGTGCGGCGACCCCGGAGTGACCCCTGCCTTCAGGCGACCTATCTGACTTCACACGCCACCGTATGAGCCGCCAGAGCTTCCTAAATCTCCCCAGACGCGTGTAGTTGACGCCAATAGCACAGCAGCACAGATAGCCAAGGTACGAAGTTTCAGGTCTAATTTTTCCCTCATCTCGTCGTCTACTTTGAGTCAATTGGTTCAGTAGAATCACAACCTAGTCATCTATAAATTCGATAATTAGATTGAATAATATCAAGTAGGATTTCAAGATAAATTGACTCAAAATCGACAAAAAAACTATCCCTAAAACAGGGAATACACAGTCCAAAACCTCGAATAGGAAGGCCAATTAATGGCGAACCATTGACAATTTTAGAAAACTTTCAAATAGGTTTGAAGAAAACATATACAGCTTCAAAAATTTGTTTAAGGTTTTCAATTTCATTTATTGTTTGTCGAGATAAATCAATTTGAAAATAAATTTAAAAAACTAGGAAATCTGTTTCCGATATAGGGTCCGTCCCAAAAAATTGGGCGACTTCGTCGCAACCCAAAGGCATCAAAAGTGCGTACGGATGTTGCGGACATGTGTGCTTTGACGGAACTCGAATTGGTTGTGTGTGTGTGGCAAATTCAAGGTGTATTGGTCGAGGTACACCGTATCGACCCCTTTGTAAAAATCCTAATTACTTTGTGCATGTTTCTCACATCACGATGAATCTTGGGCCACTGTGCTCATATCATTTTTCTACTCCTGTGAGCCAAGTTTAATCTGATTTTGAAACAGTCGACCGGAATGCTATTTTAGAGGGCCTACGATCCAACTCAACGGACAATTTTGTGCATGGCCCATCGAAATCCAAAATTGTACATACCATTGAGTTCGTATTAAAAAATTGGACTCGTAGGTATATAATTTGTCAACTTTATACACCAAAGGTTCTGGCATATTTTTCGGTGCAAAACGGGTCCAACGGCGGACACTACTTTGCCCCTGTATTTAGAATTGGACTTATGTGTAGTCAATTGACACGCCCTAGTCCAAAAATACTTCGATACCAGAAATGTAACCATGCCCAGCAGATACATCTAGATAGGTTTCCCAATTTAATAGACCTTAACTAGATGTACTACGCTGTAATAAAACTAAGTCCACCATCTAAACATTATAAAAGCAAGGTACAACTATCTCGTCCACAATATCAATAAGAAAGAAAGTAAAAAACTAGAAATGATATAAGAGTCAGAATATCCACATCCACAAAATAAGAAAGTCTGGTAGAGAATAATCCACCTGAGTACAACTGAAATGAAATAAATCTGGTGGAGAATAATCCACCTAATACAACAGAAAATAAAATACAATAAATAGAAAGATACTAGGCTTAACATCTGCTAAGTAGATAATGATGTCAAGTCTGAAGCTGAAGTCTGCCACAATCAAGAAAACTCTGATGGAAATTTCTCCAAGTCCTCTGTAGTGACAAATCATGTCTCAACTCCTGGCCCGTAGACTGTAGGGTAGTACTGCTCGTCAAGATCTGGCAAAATGAACCAGGTCCTCAGAGGGACGTAACAAGATACAAATGGTACATATCGAAATGTAATATTGTGCAATAAATTGGTTAATATAACCATATATGTTAATGCAAGTTGAGGACAACCTTGGTACGTATATGTAGGCGTAGGCATAGATAACTGCCATAACATCCCGTCGAACGTGGCTTCTGCTATATAAGCCCCGAGGAACGATGGTAGGCTGCATATATATATATATATATATATATATATATATATATATATATATATATATATATATATATATATATATATATAAACAAGCCTAAATTTCTGTCGAAAGTGGCATATGCTAAAGGGTAGTCATCAATCCATGTAGATCCAAAGACACTATAGTTATCGATGTTGTGTATCCCATACACCTACTAATTGCCCTCCCTACCCAATGCATATGTCCAAGTCGTATACACAACGTGAGCATCACGTAATTATAATGCCAGTTAAATATTCTAATACCAAAATAATGTACGGTACTGACATACGTGTCGAACGCACCGATAGTCAGTCAGATATGATAACACGCACCAAACATGAAAGAGTCGTGAATAAGACGTGTCAGATCCTGGGAAAAATTGGACTATCTTCCAAATCTTTGGTATGTCACTATGTCTAGGTTAATACAATATTTACTCATTAACGCATTCACTGACTGCACCCGACTCATACTCAAATGCTCATATCTACACTATATTATCCAGAAAAGAAATATATAATATAATAATTGCATTTATACACTAAACATGGTTGGCAAGGTATCTTTCCTGAAATTCCGTGCTGCAACTGTAGAGAGCCCGCTCTTGTCTCCTCATCGGAACGATCAAGCAAGACTAAAGTATGATATTTGTATTAGCTTATGCATACTAACATGTACAAGATCACAACTTCTCATAACATTCTAACTAATGTTCTTAGGTTGCTAAGTTGCATATTTTATAGCGTCGTCTATCTAGTTAGAGTTAACATCTATGACTTAGATTACTAATAGATATTCATAATAATACTAAGTTTATTACTCAACTCGAAGGACATTATCGAGTTTAGTACTCTTAATCATGATATAAAAATCAAACAATTTATATAATCCAGAACTATGCTACGTACCCAATTAGGTGTATATCAAGATTTTCAAGATTAGTCCAGTGTTGCCTTAACAATATTCACTTAAATAATAAAGTAAATATTCTGGAGTTAATTCTATATTATTAACCAAAAATAGTAACCTCCCTTGAAATCATGTATTCTACATCATAAAATAAGTTACCGACAAAACTAGTTAATAGTATAAACCTATTTATGAAGAATTTTTCTATTTTTGATTAACATATATAAATAGAAATATACTTTATTAATTCTGGAAATATAGTTTAAAAATTTTATTTTTCACTTATTTACATAAAAAATTAATTATTTTTGCACGCACAAAATACTAGTTGTTTAGTACTAGTAACTATACAATTATAAACCAATTTTGTTCCAAAAAAAATACAAATTTTCCAACTCTATAAATATGATTATAAGTTCTGGAATTTAAAGTAAAAATTTATATTTTCCTCCATTTATCTAACTATTTCATGTATTACAAACAATAAAATTAAACTAGTTGGTATAGACTAGTTTTTAGCACATGTTTTTCAATGCAACCATTTCGTAAAATCTCATGCATTTCATTCTCAAAAACTTAATTAAATTTCTGAAATTAATCTATATATAATATATAATTACTATTATTAACATACAAATTAGGCCTTCAAAAAAAGAATACAAACTAGTTACACATATCTAGTATTTACACATGTTCAATACTATTACCCTTATGAATTTATACAAATTAATTCTTAAACAAATAATTAATATTTTGGAGAAATAGGTAAAATTAAGTCTAAATCATAATAAAATAATTTATTTGAAAGTTATTTTACATTTATATTAAGAATTACAAGTTGGTGCTTACTACGGGTAAAAACTAGATTGATATTTGGGTTTCCTAGTGTAGCATGCAAAGTATATATGATAAGGTGATAAAATCTTCATAGAACCTAATGTGTAATGTTTAGTAAATCTAAGGGATTTCAAGAAGAAGATTTTTTCTTACTAACCTCTTTGGAAAATGGGTTAAAAATGCCTCGAATCGCAACTTCTTCAAAACAATTCTAGATTTGACTTCTCCACCTTATAGCTCCTTGTGATGCTTGTATAGTTTTTTCTAGAAATTGTGGTGACTATGGAAGATGGTAGGATGGTAGGATGGTAGGGGAGGGTGTTAGGGTTGTCTTGGATGAGTTTTGAGGGCTATAGAGATGGTTGATAGGGTGAAGTAGTAGGAATAAATATTTTGGATAGATTTTGTGGATGGAGTATAAACGGCCAAGAAGGGTTGGTAGGGGCTGAATTAAGTAGAATAATAATGCTTAGAATTAAGTGTTTGGGGGTTAAGGAGAAAAGGAAGAGCTTTGGTTTGGAGGTTACACCCTTTGGTGTACATGGGGAGGTGAAAGGAGAGGGAGGTTTCGGCCAAGAGGGGAGGTGATGGGGTTGGGTTGTATGCAAAAAAATTTCTTCTAAAATTGGTTTTGGTGTTTGGTGTTTTGTGAGTTTAGAAAAAGTGTTTGGTGTTCTACTTGACCACTTAGTTAGGTTTTTAAGGTTACGATTGGGGTTTGGTCCTATGTTGAGTCTAATTAAACAAAAAGGATTCATAACTAGTATTATATATAACGAAAAAAATATTTTTGTTTGAGGGGGTTTACAACCTATCCTCATTAAAAAAAAATTCTTCCTCGAAATTAAAACAACTATAATAACAACTACCAACTACTAGAAAAATATTACTCACATACCTAAGTTCTCAAAAAGATGAGGAAAACGCTGACGTATTCCATCCTCGTGTTCCAGGTCGACTCTCCCGGTGCATGATGTCTCCACGCAACACGAACTAAGGGATGGTTTGGCCTTGCATCACTTTCTCCCTCTGGTCCAAAATCTCTACCGGCTCCTCCTGGTATGATAAACTTGGCCCGACAGTAATCTCTGAATGATCAAGCACATGATTCGGATCTGACACATATCTCCTCAGCAAAAATACGTGGAACACATTAAGAACTTCCTCCAATGATTATGGCAATGACAGTCGGTAGGCTACTTCTCCAACTCGCTCTAGCACATCAAATGGTCAGATGTACCTCAGACTCAGCTTTCTTTTTCCTCCAAATTTGATGGTCCCTCTGGTAGGTGAGATCTTTAGTAAGATATGATCCCCCGGCTGGAACTCCAAAGGTCGACGATGTGTGTCTGTCCAATACTTCTGTCGGTCTTGTGCTGTTTGAAGATGTTTTTGGATCTGTTTTACCTCCTCCACTGTATGAATAAACAACTCTGGTCCAAGAATCTGCCTCTCGTCCACATCACTCCAACATACTAGGGAATGACACTTTTTACCATACAATGCTTCAAAAGGTGCCATCTGGATGCTCGCCTGATAACTGTTGTTCTAGCAAAACTTGACCAAATACAAATGGTCCTCCCATCATCCCCTAAAATTAAGCATGCTTGCTCTCAACATGTCCTCCAATATCTGGATTGTGTGCTCCGACTGACCATCTATTTGCGGGTGATAAGAGGTACTAAACTTCAAGCGGGCTCCGAGACTCTTGCATAATATGCCAAAAATAAGAGGTAAACCTCGTATCTCTGCTGGACACTATACTGACTCTCGCATGATTTGCCTCATATACATATCAGCTAGGACCTCAGTGGACTGTCCTACTCTGCAAGTCAGAAAATGAGCTGATTTGGTGAGTCGGTCCACGATCACCCACACTGTATTACGACCACTTGGACTCCTCGGAAGACCCGTAACGAAGTCAATATTGATGTGCTCTCATTTTCATTCAGGTATTGGGAGTGGCTGAAGTAATCCCGCAGATCTCTGATGCTCAGCCTTGACTTGCTGACACACCAGTCACTATGCTATAAAGCGGGCTATTTCCCTCTTCATTCTATGCCACCAAAAATGTTGTCTAAATTCTCTATACATCTTAGTGCCTCCAGGATGAATAGAGTACGCTGAATTGTGGGCCTCCGTCATCAGCTCCTGACGAAGCTCACCATTTGGAACATAGAAACGATCTCAGTATCTCAAAGTTCCATCCTCATGAATGCATAATCCGGTCAGCATACAGGCCTCCGTCCTCTGTCGAAGTTGCTGGAATCTGGCATCAGTAGGTAATGCAGCCTTGATCCTCTCAACAAATGATGATTGTACCTAAAGGTTCATTAACTTGCCCTCTACTCCTGGTACAATGACTTCTATACCCATCTTCTACAGATCCTCTTATAAATGTTACTGAGTAGTCAATAGGAATGTCATGTGTCTTCTACTCAATGCGTCAGCTACCACTTTGGCCTTTCCCGGATGATACTGTAGCTCAATCTCAAAATTTGTCATCACCTCTAGCCAATATCTTTGCATTAGATTTAGGTCCTTTTGAGTAAAAATATACTTCATACTCTTGTAGTATGTGTATATCTCTACTCGCTCTCCGTAAAGATAGTGTCTCCAAAGCTGTAGAGCAAAGATTACAGCTGCAACCTCCAAGTCATGAGTAGGATAATTCTTCTCATGTGTCCTGAGTTGTCTTGAGCCATAAGCTACTACCTTCCTATACTGCATCAGTACGCAACCCAAGCCTTTTCCCGATGCATCACAATAGATCAAAAATCCTTCTGCTCCAGAGGGTATTGTCAATATAGGTGCAGTAGCCAGACGCTTCTTTAACTCATCGAACACCACCTGACATTTTTTTGTCCAAATAAACTCCTGGTCCTTGCGGGTCAACCGGGTCATCGTCTTTGCGATCCTTGTAAAGTTCTCTATAAACCTTCGATAATATCCGGCAAGTCTAAGAACTCCATACCTTTGAGACATTTGTAGGGGTTGGCCAAGTCTCGACTGCTGAGATCTTTGCTGGATCTACTGAAATGCCATCACCTGAAATGGCATGACCAAGAAAAGTGACATAATCTAGGAAGACCTCACACTTACTCAGCTTAGCATACATCTTCTCATACATCAACGTCTCCAACACTCTTCTCAAGTGCTCTTCATGCTCCTCATGCTCTTCGAATAAACCAAGATTTTATCATTGAAGACCACCACGAACTAACCCAAGTATTGATGAAAGGCTCCATTCATCAAGTTCATAAAAATAGAAGGGGCATTTGTTAGTCCAAAAGGCATCACTAAGAACTCGTAGTGACCATAACGAGTCCTGAATACCGACTTTAGAATATCCTCCTTTCGTACCTTTAACTGGTGGTAGCCCGATCTCAAGTCAATCTGAGAAAATCCCTTTGCTCCTGTCAGCTAGTCGAATATGTCATCAATCCGCGGCAAAGGGTATTTGTTCTTAATTGTCAGAGCATTAAGGATATTATAGTCAATGCACATTCGGACTGTTCCATCCTTCTTCGGTACAAACAAGACTGGAGCTCCGCAGGGTGATGCATTCGGATGAATAACGCCCTTGTCTTGTAACTCCTTCAATTGCAGCTTTATTTCATCCAACTCTTTCTTTGCCAACCGGTAGACATTAGAAGAAACCGATGTTATTCTTGGTACTAGCTCAATTGTGCACTCCACTTGTCTGTCTAGCGAAGTCCTGGCAATTCTTCTGGAAAAACATTCTAGAACTCTGCAACTACTGACAGGGTTGATGCCTCCATCATCATGTTAACTCCTGGTTCATGACCTACACCTTGCTCAATGGTCCCCCGCATGAACTCGAACTTGGGGCGATCTGGGTTTTAAATATAACACTACCCCAATGACAATCCAGAGTGGCATGATACTGGCTCAACCAGTCAATCTCTAGCACAATGTTATAGTTTGGCATTAGAAATACAAAAAGTCGAGCTCTCATCTCTCGACCACACACAACTACCAAGCATGTTCTAACAGTGCTGATAACCGGCACAATACCCCCTCCAATAAGAATCTTCCAACTCTATGTAAATAGAGATCCATGATACTAATTTCTGTGTGACAAGCGTGTCAACAAGCAGCAAGATATATGTATAAATATGAAATGTATAGACTACTATAAATCGAAAAGCAATCAAAAAGTGTACTTGCCTGTATTTAGTTGCAGTTGTTTGTGACTGGATCCTGTTGGCGCAGAATAGTTGCGGATATCGTAATTACGACAGACACGTCTAACAATGGAACCGACCGTGCCATTGGGTCCGGGACAATCCGATTAGCCTAGGGTCCATGTGAAGTAGTCAGAATCTCAAGTAATAACAATATATGACTAGTCAAGATTAAGGGCGATCTAATATGGAAAGGAAATCTAATCATAATATATATATATATATATATATATATATATTTTTATATATATATATATATATATATATATATATATAATATTTATAACTAATTAGAACGGAATATTTTAGGTAGACACGTTTAAATCATTTAGGCAAAAACCTTATTGAGATAACATATCTTCATAAATCTATTAGAAAAGTATCATATTTGATTTATACTAAAATTATATCCAAATATATTGGAAACCCCTTTTAGGTCCAAACCCTTATTTGTCGAAAATATATGTATTTGGAAACATTTATAACTACTTCGCAAAATACTTATTATATAGAAAACTATATCTTAATTAGGAAACCCCTTATTTTGGTAATACATGGAAAGCTAAAAAGGATCAATTTAAGGTTAAAATACAATCTTGTCAAAATACACTTCAGACCAATCATATTTTCCTTAAAATACTATAAGGTAATACAATAATATATTTATGATATCAAATAATAATAAATATATTTAGGATAAACAATATTCATATATACTCTTATATACACTGCAAATATTATCATAATATGATGAAACTAATAATTCTACCCTACTAATAATATTATATAGTAGTATGTGCCTACACATGATTCAATTGTACTGATAAAACCTACTACTGACCTCAACTGTAGTCTTCAACCCATTATAGAGTAAACAACACTCCTCCATCCCCACCGTTAAATTCTAAGGAACGGAGAGAGAGGCAATAACATACTCATTCTTTACTGCTCAAGAATGGACAGAAAGATGATAGAGAAAAACGAAAGGCTTACCTTCTCGAGGGATCGGCAATGGTGGGGGGTTCTCCGAGCGCGACGGAGATACCAAAGGTCGGGTCGAGGGCAGCTGTACTTTGGCACGGCGGCTCCGTGCCAGGTGGAGCACACGGCACTGCTGCCTCCGTCACGACGGCGGTCGGGGCAACACCTGCTGGTGGCATCGACCGCTGGCGCTTTGTGTCGGCAGCGGGCTCCGGAAAGTTCTCGGCACAACGAGGGGTGGCACGTGGGAAGAATGGGGAGACCGTATGGTTGGAGAGGTCGACATCATCGTACCCGTAGTGACCATGACCTCTGTTGTCGCGGGGATGGCCGACGACTTCTGGGTGATGCAGGCACGAGGGCTATGACACTCAGAGGCATCGGCGTACGCAACTCTGACACGGCAGTGCACGAGGCATCTCCAATGGACGTCCGACGGCCTGTAGTCACCGTCGACGACACGGCCAGCCACGTCATCTGTCTCCAGTGTTAGCACGACCAATTATGCCGCCTGGAGGTGGTCGGCCAAAGGAACCAACCTTGCTGCATCATGGCACGTACGACGATGGAACAAGGCCGCACCACAGAGGTTGCGGTCGTCGCTACGACTAGCGTGGTGGCAGCCAAGAGCCGTACGAGGAGGATCATGTCCGATACCGGCCATGATGGCAACGACGGGTCTGGGATCTTTGTAGTACCCCATCCCGCTCAGTCAATCGGAGGAATAGGAACGTCGACGGCGTTCAGACTTAGCCTTACAACGGCTGCTCGAAGACATCGCTCGGTCGAGGCGACTGCTCGCTCAGGTAGGGTAGTTTCGGTGAACTTGGCTCATCTTAGCCTTCACATAATAAATCGCATATTTTTAACTTGCACAAGTAGGCTTGATAATAAAAGAGACGAATCCATATAGATAAGGGAATAATCCTGGGTCGAATTGAGTTAGAATATGGAAAGGTCCAACGGTCGGCTTAGAGTTGGTGCACGGCGTACTTTGAAAATGACACTCGATCCTTTGTCCCGTGGCTCGGTTGAGTAGGCGATGTTATGAACGTAGCCTAAGTCATAGGCGTCGCCCGCATAAATACTTCATAAAGCATGTACGGTCCCATCGTCCAAGGCTTGGCATAGTCTTGGCTTGCCCCATGAGTTAAGTTGCGTTGCATGGCTTGTGACATAAGTCTAGGCACCCAAATGACTTGGTCGTTCAAAAGTCGAACGCATGCGCGACATGTTTCCATGATGCGAGGCTTGACGCAGCCTTTACTCGTCGAGTTGTTGTGTGATTGAGTTAGTCTAAGTTCTATTAGGCTATCGAAGGCATCCTAAGCACTGTCCTGCTTTTTCTGCGGTTGTCAACTTAAATAGTCCCACGATCCCACGGCCCGTCATAGAAGGTATGACTTTGGCAATAGCGTCACATAGAGTTCAAGTTGGTTTAAGACACGATATCATGGACTTAGTGTTAAAGGCAAGGACCACAATTGATTCAAGTGAGTTTTGGAGAAAGGACTATCAATAGGCATTCATGAGTTGAATGAAATGATATGGTAACATGGAAAGAATGCTCGCGACCGTGGGTCGTCGAGGGATCTCAAGGATAGAAGTTTCGAACTTGGTTTTGAAAGATATGGTAGCACTGGAAGAAGAATGACTGTGTGAGTCGTCAGTTCGAGTCGAGTCTTGCGTGGTCATTGGACAACGTGTCGACAAGGAAGAGTTTCCACGAGCGGCAACCCTGGGCGCCATGGGACCGCGTTGTCCTGGGGGAAAATAGGTATAGCCGTAGCTGGACGAACCGTTCGGATTATTCGGGAACTTTCAGCAGGGCTAGATACTTGCATTAAAAGGGTCGCCGAATAGCAAGGCTATAGTCCATGATAGCTTGTGATGTTAGTGACCAAATTTATATAGATAGGTCGGCATGGGTGGCGATCCGCGTGTATGCCTTTGGATTGAGTCAGTTGAGTGTGTGTACAGTTAGAACACAAGGTTTGGGTCTAAGATTTGGCATCAATATAGACGACGTACTTCGACACGAGATGCGACATCAGGTCTTAAGTTGTTGGCATATAAGTTGCATAAGTTGGTTTGAGTCATCTTGAGTTTAATTCAGGAAACTCCATAAGGCAAAGTCGGTCGAGTGATACTTAGCCCACAAGTCTTGATTGGGTCTCTTGGTGATTGAAGCAGCAAGGGCCACTAGGTGGCGATATGGTGAAGTCACATTGAGTTGCAAGGAATGGTATGATGGATTTGTAGCACGGTCACAAGGAATTGGGTACTACCACATAGTTGCATCTCTAATTATGTACCTAAAGGCAAATACGACTTTATAGGTTAGCATTATTGGCACGAGAAGGGTCTAGAGGCAAAGTATGAGTTAACAAATTGTTGCAAGCACGGGATGGTCTAGAGGCACAAAATAGGCCAAGGCATCGGTCCTAAAATAATCCTAAGGTAAGACTAGAAAGACAATTGATAAGAAGGGACTATGTTGCTACAAAGTAAATCAAACGTGTCTGTTTTGTATGGGTGGACGAGGAGCTCATTCAACCAGTATAGTTGAGTACTGACACCCATATAGTCTTTATGTGTAGGCACAGGTAAAAGCTCGTGGCACGGAGCTCGCTTGGATGCGTCGAGGCATGGAGCTCTTTGGCGACTTGAAGCGTGCGGCCGCATGGAGTCAAGACTTATACGGGACATAATGTATGGATGTCGCCTTTCGAAGCATCTGCTGGCTCAAGACTTGCATTGAGAGATGAGAGAGAGCTGAGTGACTTGTAAATATGAGAAGAGTGAGCTTGAGTGACTTGTAATCTTAGCCTTGCGCCCTTTGTAACCTTTGTTTCAATATCAACAAAAGAGTGTTTTGCAATGACCTGTGTTTTGCTTCAAATTTTGCTGCTATTATTCAATGTCTCTGCTTGGGACTTCTGTGCGACGACCCCGTCGCAGCCGCTGGAATCGGTCGTTATGGAACCCGCCATGCACGAGTGCAACCTAGGCTCGTGTGGCATCACGCCTTAGCGAGGACGATCGCTCCTACGGGAGCGGACGTGACAATCGTAGAGTGGGATTGGTGTAGTCAGGGTTTGGGAGCGGGAACTCAAAGGTGGGAGAGGAAGTTGGAGAAGAAGGATGCTGATAGTTGTTGGGATAGAGATGTTATATAGGTGAAGTTTTAGGGTTTTTGGTCGTGTGGACTTTGGGCTGGGAAGTTAAATTCAAAAGGCTAACATATTCATGGGACGAACCACAATAAGTAGGTGTTTCTATATGGCCTTGAAGCCATCCAATATAGTACATATATGGAGCTGAATGCCTAACCCAATAATTATTATGGAGCTGTATATGACTTAGGACCAATGCAAATAAGTGTTACATATGCAATTTTAGGAAAAATAAAGTTATAAAGGATATTACAATGTGAACATGGGTTGGGTTGTGTTAAAATAGGAAAACTTTATTAATATAGTTAAGAGATGGGGTGGGCTCAACGAATGAACATATTCTTAAGGCCCTAAACTAATAAACTCTGCATACACACATATATATTATATAATACTCTCCATAAAAATCTAAATAAAACCTGTCTATTATCTATTCTTAATATAGGGCCTATTTATAGAAATATGTAAATTTATACATATATATCCATTAATCAATAACACATAAGTAACCAATAATAATAAATGATTATATTTAGTAACAACAATATTATTAATAATAATGGTCCTAATGGCAACTAAAATAGAACAATAATAGATATATTATTTAAATTTACGTCCACTTTATTAGGCCCCGAAGAATCGTATAAATACTATAAAATGCTATTTAATATTAATGATACTTACAATGTACATACAATAAATATTTACAAAGTCTTTGCCCATTTGAAAAATAGATACAAAAATAATTGCATACATATAAAGTATGTCTGCATGGACGTCCTTGGTCTCACTACATGCCTACTCGGGCTTAAGCTTGGTTCTGGTCCAGTTCGGTTGGTTTGGCACAGCCGGGTCTCCTACAAGTCAATAATATAATAAAAGTTAAATAATTAGATCATTTATAGGGTCATGTCACAACTTAGTCTGGTTTTCCTAGTTAGGGTACACTTATGGCTGGGTCTTCCTTGGCATAGCTGATACACTAGTCAAGGCACTCTACTGCACTATCCGTGCCATGATTCCTAGTCGTTTGGTACTTCAAAACTCAACCATAGCTAAAGTCATCTACCGTAATAATTAACTAATTAAATATTTATAAAATTCTAAAAATCACCATTTAGTTCAAATAAATACATAGAAAAAAATATATTAGAAAAAAAATTTCGGGAAAAGGAGTTACAAATCTACCCACCTTAAAAATAATTTTGTCCTCGAAATTCTAATTCATAACTATTCCTTAAAATTCAAAAAAAGAAATTCTACCTTAACCTTAATCTCCTTGAATTTTGATTCCTCAAAATAATTTATATCCTCCTCCTAGCCATTTTGTAACTACATAATCTCTAGGACTTCTACCCACCTTTGGTCACACTACTCCTCAAAACTAAAATCTTATAATCTTTTAACTAGTTGCTAACAATCCTACCAACATATATCTACTGTATATGGCATCTATCATCCTCTCCTATCTATCAAGCAACCCAAAATTTAACAAGCAACAAATTTACACAAGTAGCTAAGAAATATTGATAAATTCTAATAAGCATGGCCATTCGTCGCTCTGAAATGGAAAGGACCGGAAGATAAGGAAGAATATTGAGAGTAAATATGAAGTTTCAAGAGCTGTAGAGAGTATCCAATGATACAGATAGAAAGAGAGTTTATGAACCATTGACTTATTTGCTAGATTGGGCTACTTTAATCTAGTCACTTGCCAAATCGAAGAACCCTTCGTTTCTTAGAGGGGCTTGTAATCCGTGCAATACAGAAGTTCCATTCTCGAAATTAATCTAAACAAGTTTCCATAATAAACGGGATTTGAGAAATCAAGATTGTGATCTTTTTTGTGGTTATTTAAACACACGAGCAAGGGATATAAATGTAATACAAGATCGTATCGCGACTTCCAGATAGATGGGATAAGGGTTACAAATGACTTTACATTCTAAGAGGTAGAGACTACATAATAGGTATAGGGACCTATTTCAAATAGTCCGGTTTTATAGTCCAAATATGGTGGTATGTTTGGATGGGTTTTACTGGGTCTTAATGGGTTCCCTGATTGGACATCAATCGTTGGTTAGATGAACCTTGGATTTCAATCTATATTGACTGGACAAGATCCCAAGATAAAACTATTCCTACTAGATTAGGTAACCTATTTGAGCAATTAAGTAGCAATTAGCTAGTCATACTTCAGCGTTGAAACTTTCAGAAAAACATGTTGAAAATCAGAGACACCCTCGTAAAGATAGCAGGCGACCAATAGGTGTCAGAATATCCCTATCAGACTATCAGGCGTAAGTCCAATCCACTGAAGCACAATGTTTAGTGGGTCCTTCAAGTAAGATATAATCCTATTCACTCCCTTTCAATTCTGCAGAACATTGTAAAATCCTCTTCACTCCCAATTGTTGTAAAACATAAGAACATTAATCACAGATAAGTGCCACATTGCATACTAAATTGACATAAAACCTTCCTTCGTAACAATACAGAGACCAAAATTCCACTTGGTACACTCCCAATGGATGTGGATTTTGAGCATAAAACAAATGTTTGCTATATCCTTAATCTTTATGTTGGATAGTCATGCCCGGTATCATCAATCATTTTTTTGTCGTTTTTGCTAAACAGGATGTAAGAAGATCATAAAGCTCTTGTGAGAACCTTCAGAGTTCTGACAAATATTTTCATTCTTAGTTATCATAACCCATATAATTTGATGACTCAATTAAATCAAATAATACCGCTACCTACATTGTTTCAAGCAGCATTATAGTGCGCTCTTTCATTACACACTTGGTCCATGATCTTACAAAGACAAATCGAATTGTGTTCCTATTTATTGTGTAGCGTGGCAATGCTTGATGAATAAAGAAAAAGAAGAATACAAAGGAATTAGAAAAAATTGACAAACACCAGTAGATATATTCAATAGCCTCTAAACAACAACATATAAAACAATGATAGCACACAAGATCATTAGTTTAACTATTTGAAAAGCAATAAAAACAAAAATCAATAGAGCAGCAAACAAAAGTGAAAAAGAAAGAAGACAAGCTATAGAGGAAAAGAGAAAACACCAAGAGAAATTAGAGTTAGGAATAAAGTTAACCCAATATTTAAGTCATTTAACCTGAAGGTTTCAAGAAAACCAGTAACTAATAGAAATAAAAACTGATTAATCCACTTGTACGATTAGACCTCTTAAAGGAGTACCTGAGCACCAGACAGCCAAAACCCATAAATTTGTCGATTAATGGACCTATCTAACCTTTTGTTGGAACATTAGCTTTTAGCCATATATGAGTTCTTAAGTGGCACATTTGCGGTCAAGTCTCTTGGCCACAAAATTAGTAGTTTAGATCGACTTAAATGTCCTTATCTAGCTCTCTGCAGAAAAATAGAAGTAGTCTTGACATCCATCTGGACATTTGCAAGGACTAATTGTGATGTTTAGAGACACTACTTGCTACTGACACCTGAGAGGAGACAACACAGAGTTTGACTTAGTTCGTCGTTACTGAAGTGTGTTTAGGTATAATTGGTTGAATATAGGGTGGGCAAGACACCACTTCACATCATGTTATAAAAGTGCCTCTATGTTAATCTTGTTCAGAATTTATCAGTTTGGTGCCCCAGTTGCAATTATCAGACCCTCGTATGATGCACTAGATTATGTATGGACGATTGAGTAGATTATTTTTGGGGAGATGATATTTTTGTCCCTTTTGTGCAGGCTAGTTGGAATATGTAGAGATTAGTAGTTAGTCGATGCAACCCATCCTAGGCTCCTACGATTTGAGTATTAGAATAAATTTAGAACCCTCAATGCTCATCACAACTCTAGAGTTTTTGTGCAGTTAAAGGGACTTTAACATGATACCAAAGCAACCCTAGTTCAAAAAAAAATTATAACGGCGAGTGAATCTAGTTCTATGCTCAAAATGGGATTTCACCTAAGGGGTATGTTAGTACAAATATATAACCCTCACCACAACTATAGAGTAATGGTGCAGTGGCAGGGACTTCAACATCATCGAGTACTTGTGGACAGCTTCCACAAAAGTTGCTTGAGGACAAAGTAATAAAGTTTAGATTGTATCCACAAAAGTTGCTTTTTAAGATACACATCCACGACGAACCGACACCCACAACACCCAACACGAAGACCGACTTTTGCATAAAATAAATATCACAAAATTCAAGCACAAAGATGCAAGGAATATATGTGAAAAACTTTTAACCACTAAAAAATCACCGGGAGACTGAGATTAATACTAAATAAGGATATAAGACTTTACAATATCGTTACAACTTCGAATCCCAAATACTATAGAAAGTCAACAAAGATAATCCAAGAAATCTCCAAAGGTTACACCCTAGAAGATCAAAGAAACCCAATATCTATCTTCTTCAACATCTATTTATTCTCTTTATTTCTCTCAATATATTGGTGGCTACCCAATACCTCTTTTGCTCGCATAAATGATATATAACATAAGGAATCATAGGCAATTTATATAGTATATTATGTATCCATATATAGAAATTCAATCCTAAATACGCATGACATAAAGTGTCTATATTTAGAAACTCAATATAACTAGGTAGGACTACAATTATGCTACAATAATAGGCCTATTAGGATTACTAAATATTAGCCAAGTCCTAACACTCTTAGTTTTCCTTTTGTGGTGGCCAATAATTCAGGGTTATATTTTAGAAATTTTATTTTTAAATATAATAAGATAGTGAAAAACTATAATTCATACAAGATACAAGAAACAAACCAAGAATCAAAAGGAGAGGGGATGAGTTACCTCAATAAGGCCGAAGATGGTGTTGTGGTTGATCTTGACGAAGTCCGTATCCCACGTCTTGAGAACTGCCTTGGCCTTAAGTGTAGTGCCCTGTCCCGCAAAGTCAATCGGAGGAATCGAAACGCCGACGGCGTTCGGACTTAGCCTTACAACGGCTACTCGAAGGCTCGTTCGGTCGAAGCGACTACTCGCTCAGGTAGGATAGTTTCGGTGAACTTGCCTCATCTTAGCCTTCACTTAATAACTCGCATGATTTCAACTTGCACAAGTAGGCTAATATAAAAGCTACGAACGCACATAGCCAAGGGAATAATCCCGACCCGTCGGAATGTCTTAAAACATGGAAAATGGTCCCACGGTCAGCTTAGAAGTCGGCTCAGCGTGCTTTCAAATGACACTCGATCTTTCGTCCCGTGGCTTGGGAGAAGGAAGTTGGCTTAAGTTGTCAAGTTGACACGACACTCGAATTTGCCTAAGTCATAGGCGTCGCTCGCTTGAATGCTTGAAAATGCATGCACGGTCCGTCATCCAAGGCTTGGCATAGCCTTCGCACGTCCCGCGAGTTAAGTCATCTTGCACGACTGTTGGCTTAAGTCTAGGCACCCAAGATTTGGTTTTTCAAATCGACCCCGTGCATAGCACGTTCCCTCGACGCGGAGCTCGGCGTAGCCTTTGCTCGTCGAGTCGCTGCCCGAATAAGTTAGAAAAGAGTTATGTTGGGCTATCAAAGCCATTTCTAGCACTGTCCCGCTCTAGCTGCGGTTGTCAAGTCGCGTAGTCCCTTGAGAACAAGGCTCGTCGTATAAAGTATATTACTTGAGCGATAGCGTCGCCTATAGAACCAGGTCTGTCTAAGGCACGAGCTACGGTGGATTTAGTAAAGAGTATGCCACGAACAAAGGAAGTCCATGTGACTGGTTATCGCCGGGATCGGTCCCGCTACTTGGGAGTCTCGCTAAAAGTCTTGATAAGGAAGTGCACGATAACGGCCCCGCTACTTGGGAGTCTCGATAGAAAGAAGGAAAGCATGGTCATGTTAAGGAAGGATTGGTACATCGAGTTGAGTCTTGCATGGTCATTGGACAACTTGTCGATAAGGTGTAGTCTTCTCGAATGATCGCCGGGGCACCGGGATCATTCAGCCCGAGAGAAGCGAGGCGTCTCAAAGCAGGATACCGGATAACCGCATGGGAGTATCGGCGCTTCCGGGGCTAGCTACCCATGAAAGGGCGGCCCGATACCCCCGTCGAGCCGAGTCCAAGATAGCTTGACATTGCTAGTGACCACTCATATAGATGTGTCGGCAAGAGCGGCAATCCGCGTATTTGCCTTTGGATAGCGTCAAGTACTAGCATGGCATCGGTCGAATCATGAGACATGCTAGCACGACATGTATCAAGTCAGCAAGATGTAATCCCGTTAGTGCCAGCCTTGTATCAGCACATAAGGAATGAGATATAGCTTAAGTCAGCAAGGCTTTCGCGTATCAAGTATTGGCTTTCGCGTATCAATACTGGCATTCGTGTATTGGCTTTCGCGTATCAAGTATTGGCTTTCGCGTATCAATATTGGCATTCGCGTATTGGCTTTCGTGTATCGGCATTGTTGGCCTAAGTTTGCATAAGTTAAGTCGAGTGCCATCACTTTAAGTCGAAAGGACCGTAATGTAAAAGTTGGCTAAGTCAGGGAGTCGTTAGGCACGACCTCATCTCGAAGCACGGACAAGTCTAGGTAAAATCTAAGGGCACGACATGCACGAGTCGACCCCTTGATGCCTTGGCACGACCGAGTTCGCATAAGTTGCTCCTCGGCGAAGCATTGTCTCGAATATATCTAAGACGCAAATAGAGTATGGCACGACCCTGCCGTCTTGAGTTAAAGTTCGGTCAAGTACCTAAGCGATGAGGCACTGCCTCGATCAAAATACACGTTGGCATTGTTGTACGACCATGTCGTGGTACATCGGTTTGGTCAGGCGTCGTGGTCTTAAAACTGATCCTAAGGCAAGACTAGAAAGACAATCGAAAGGGATTTAAGCCACACAAAGTAAATAAACGTGTCGGTTATGTATGGATGGGCGAGGAGCTCATTCCACCAGTACAATTGAGTACTGACACCCATACAGTTTTTATGTGCATGCACAGGTAGAAGCTCGTGGTGCGGGGCTCGCTTGGATGCGTCGAGGCATAGAGTTCCTTGGCGATTCGAAGCGTACGGCCGCATGGAGTGAAAGACTTATACGGAACATAATGTATGGACATCGCCTTCCGAAGCTTCCGCTGGCTCAAGCATTGTAATCGAGAGATGAGAGAGAGCAGAGTGACTTGTAAAGTGAGAAAAAAGTGAGCACGAGAGACTTGTAATCATGGCTTGCACCTATTGTAATCTGATTGTTCAATATCAATAAAGAGTTCTTTTGAATAACTTGTGTTTTGATTTTAAATTCTACTGCATGTTCAATGTTTTTGCTTGGGACTTCTGTGCGACGACCCCGTCGCCGCCGATGTAATCGGCCGTTATGAAACTGCCTTGCACGAGCACAATCTAGGCTCGTGCGACATTACGCCTTAGCGAGGACGATCGCTCTTACGGGAGCGGGGCATGACATAATGGTATCAGAGCACGGCTTTACGTCCTTAGACTTTACGTCGAATTTTTCAGTTTTGAAAGCTCGTTATTGAAAAATAAGTGTGCGCTCTCTCTCGAATGTCCCTCGGCATGTCCATACAATAAGTCTAAATATTTTCAAAAGCTCATACAAGCTTTCAATCGAACGCATCGATAGGCAATTGCTTTTGTGCCGAACGGTGTCAAACATGACTCGATAGAAAACACATGCTAAAGTTAACAAGTCGCACGTGTGCCCGAATAGTCCTACGTCGACCTTAGCAAGTCGCGTGCATGCCTAACTAGTCCAACGTTGACCTTAGCAAGTGAGCATGCAAACTCGAATATAGTCCGCACAGGGTAGCTATGCACACGGCCTTTTGGCCAAGTTGTGCCGCGTGTCGCGCACCTCGACCTTTTGGTGCAAACGAGTTACGAGCGATACCAAGTACCGCTCGATCGGGAACGAAGCTACACTTAGAGTGTCCATCAATAGGAACGCTATCGAGTTAACGCTTAGGTGTACACGAAAGATTGACTTGGATTTTGAGGAATAGTACGAACGACTTAGTACGTCAAGACGACGTGAGCGATTACGCTAGAGATTCGTCGAACGAATCTGAAGGATGTCTTAGCGAATGACACAAACGTGATTGAGGAATAGATCGGATGGCTCGAATCCTAAGTGGTGTATGGATTTTCTTGGAAATTATTCGAGCAAGATTGAGAATTACGAGTAACGGCGAGTATGTCGGCGAGGCGATGCGATCGCACAAAGCCTTAGAATGCGTCACGCTTAGTTGGTCGTGACTTCGAATGTCCCGAACGAGATGTCGTTTGAACAACTTGTAAATGGGCAACGCGAGTTAGAAAACGATTCGGAACGATGAATAAAAAATGTATATCTTGATCGAAGAAGCTAGAGGATCACGCTTGTAATTTCGGATTGAGTCAAATGAAATGTGACTTGAGTTTTGGACAACGATATTGAAACTAGCTTGAGGAATAGCAATCGAACTTGACCTTGAATATCGAGAAATTGTGATATATCCAGTCCGGATAATAGCATCAATCGTACGACTCGAAATTGGTTGCAAAGGAAGATCGTCAGGTTACGCATATCGTCGATGGTATTGAGGCGTATCAAAGATCAATATGCGATAACTCGGAGGTACTCTGACTCGGCGAATGACGATCGTGCAAACGTCATTGTTCCGCTGGATGCTATCCTCGGGATGTTAAAATGTGTCAAGGAAAATATAGACTTGGCTCGAGGATTTTTTAGTTGAACGAATGACGGTCGGACTATCGAATTGAGATATTGACTTAGAGAAAAACAAAATGTTTAGATTTGCTTCATCGATAACCACAACGTTGACGTTCTTGTCTTATGCGAGCGCAACTCCAGCCTCGCACATGCGTTACGCCGATTAGGGCGATCACTTCGCGTGAGCGCTGGTATGGTGATTCATACAGCGGAGGTGATCGAACTTGCATTGCGGGGCAATTTGATGCATTGACTTATGGTTTGACGCGAAAGTGGATCAAGAATGACTCAGTGTGCTTGACGATTGAACTTGAGGATTGAGTAGGTCCAATCCGCGTATCGAGAATGAATTAGTCTGACGCAAGCAAGAGTTACGCCCCGAAGAGAATGATTACTCCGCGGAAGCGTTGCATGGTGATTCATGAACCACCACGGATGATCGAACTTGCGTGAGATTGGGACGCAACATATTGTCAAAGCTAGACGACCTCGTGATCGAATAC
This sequence comes from Iris pallida, assembly GCA_029216955.1. NCBI lineage: Eukaryota > Viridiplantae > Streptophyta > Magnoliopsida > Asparagales > Iridaceae > Iris > Iris pallida. The sequence goes on along the minus strand of JANAVB010039445.1, from coordinate 225,233 downwards.
ATGACTTAGTTAGAATTGGTGATTTGAATGGATTCGAATATGCGCAACGAATGCATTGATGCGAATAGGTGATCGTGCTCGATGTTTAGAAATCTGAGTGACACGAGCTTGGGTAGAAATCCCCGTATGATCGACTTTGGTTTGACCCTAGGATTGGGGTCAGTGTTGGCATTATTGTTGGGGAACTATGATTCCAATCCTGACATTGACTTAGCCTTGAGAATTGGCCTAACGGTTAGGCGAGACGCCCCTGTTTCAAGTGTTAGCAATCGAAAGATTGATCTTGAGGATCGGTATAGATGGATAGTGTGAATCACGAGAATAGGAATACCCCTCACGAGATTCGGCTGACATGTATATATTTCAGGGACGCCTAAGTATATTCACGATGCGACTCGAGTGAGAACGACGAATTCTCTGTCATACGGCTTGGTGAATGCATGTATTTTGGGGACGCCTGGAATGTGTGCACGATCAAACCAAGTGATGCATTGAATTCTAGCAAGACTTGAGGAATGGAAAAGTGTTGAGGATCTTGAAATCGTGTTGAAGGAAAGATTGATGATAGCACGAGCGTGGCTCGGAATCGAAAAAATGCGTAGGCGCAGTGCGTACGATAAGTTCTGGCGTACCCGTACGACTGTGATAGTTCCGTGTCAAGGCTCGATTAAGTCTTGGCCATAGAAATGGTAGGATGGCTTGCCTTCAGGAAAGTCTCGAGGATGAGACTTGTTCTGAGTGGTGTATGATGTAGTGCCCCGTCCCGCAAAGTCAATCGGAGGAATCGAAATGCCGACGGCGTTCGGACTTAGCCTGGCAACGGCTACTCGAAGGCTCGTTCGGTCGAAGCGACTACTCGCTCAGGTGGGATAGTTTCGGTAAACTTGCCTCATCTTAGCCTTCACTTAATAACTCGCATGATTTCAACTTGCACAAGTAGGCTAATATAAAAGCTACGAACGTACATAGCCAAGGGAATAATCCCGACCCGTCGGAATGTCTTAGAAAATGGAAAATGGTCCCACGGTCAGCTTAGAAGTCGGCTCAGCGTGCTTTCAAATGACACTCGATCCTTCATCCCGTGGCTTGGGAGAAGAAAGTTGGCTTAAGTTGTTAAGTTGCCATGACACTCGAATTTGCCTAAGTCATAGGCGTCGCTCACTTGAATGCTTGAAAATGCATGCACGGTCCGTCGTCCAAGGCTTGGCATAGCCTTCGCACGTCCCGCGAGTTAAGTCGTCTTGCACGGCTGTTGGCTTAAGTCTAGGCACCCAAGAGTTGGTTGTTCAAGTCGACCCCGTGCATGGGACGTTCCCTCGACGCGGAGCTCGACGTAGCCTTTGCTCGTCGAGTCGCTGCCCAAATAAGTTAGACAAGAGTTATGTTGGGCTATCGAAGACATTTCTAGCACTATCCTGCTCTAGCTGCGGTTGTCAAGTCACGTAGTCCCTTGAGAACAAGGCTCGTCATATAAAGTATATGACTTGAGCGATAGCGTCGTCTATAGAACCAGGTCTGTCTAAGGCACGAGCTACGGTGGATTTAGTAAAAAGTATGCCACGAACAAAGGAAGTCCACGCAACTGGTTGTCGCCGAGATCGATCCCGGGAGTCTCGCTAAAAGTCTTGATAAGGAAGTGCACGAGATCGGTCCCGCTACTTAGGAGTCTCTACAGAAAGAAGGAAAGCATGGTCATGTTAAGGAAGAATTGGTAGATCGAGTTGAGTCTTGCATGGTCATTGGACAACTTGTCGACAATGTGTAGTCTTCTCGAATGATTGCCGGGGCGCCGGGATCATTCGGCCCAGGAGAAGCGAGGCGGCTCAAAGCAGGATGCTGGATAACCGCATGGGAGTATCGGCGCTTTCGAGGCTAGCTACCCATGGAAGGGCGGCCCGATACCCCCGTCGAGCCTAGTCTGAGATAGCTTGACATTGCTAGTGACCACTCATATAGATGTGTCGGCAAGAGCGGCAATCCGTGTGTTTGCCTTTGGATAGCGTCAAGTACTAGCATGGCGTCGGTCGAATCATGAGACGGGCTAGCACGACATGTATCAAGTCAGTAAGATGTAATTCTGTTAGTACCAGCCTTGTATCAGCACGGAAGGAATGAGTTATAGCTTAAGTCAGTAAGGCTTTCGCGTATCAAGTATTGGCTTTCGCGTATCAATACTGGCATTCGCGTATCAAGTATTGGCTTTTGCGTATCAAGTATTGGCTTTCGCGTATCAATATTGGCATTCGCGTATTGGCTTTCGCGTATCGGCATTGTTGGCCTAAGTTTGCATAAGTTAAGTCGAGTGCCATCACTTTAAGTCGAAAGGACCGTAATGTAAAAGTTGGCTAAGTCAGGAAGTCGTTAGGCACGACCTCATCTCGAAGCATGGACAAGTCTAGGTAAAGTCTAAGGGCACGACCTGTACGAGTCGACCCCTTGATGCCTTGGCACGGCCGAGTTCGTATAAGTTGCTCCTCGACGAAGCACTGTCTCGAATATGTCTAAGACGCGAATAGAGTATGGCACGACCCTGCCGTCCCGAGTTGAAGTTCGGTCAAGTACCTAAGCGATGAGGCACTGTCTCGATTAAAATACACGTTGGCACTGTTACACGACCATTTCGTGGTACATCGGTTTGGTCAGGCATCGTGGTCTTAAAACTGATCCTCAGGCAAGACTAGAAAGACAATCGAAAGGGATTTAAGCCGCACAAAGTAAATGAACGTGTCGGTTATGTATGGGTGGGCGAGGAGCTCATCCCACCAGTACAGTTGAGTACTGACACCCACACCGTTTTCATGTGCAGGCACAGGTAGAAGCTCGTGGTGCAGAGCTCGCTTGGATGCGTCGAGGCATGGAGTTCCTTGGCGATTCGAAGCGTATGGCCGCGTGGAGTGAAAGACTTATACGGGACATAATGTATGGATATTGCCTTTCGAAGCTTCCGCTGGCTCAAGCATTGTAATCGAGAGATGAGAGAGAGCAGAGTGACTTGTAAAGTGAGAAAAAAGTGAGCACGAGAGACTTGTAATCATGGCTTGCGCCTATTGTAATCTGATTGTTCAATATCAATAAAGAGTTCTTTTGAATAACTTGTATTTTGATTTTAAATTTTGCTGCATGTTCAATGTTTTTGCTTGGGACTTCTGTGCGACGATCCCGTCGCCGCCGATGTAATCGGCCGTTATGAAACTGCCTTGCACGAGCGCAATTTAGGCTCGTGCGGCATCACGCCTTAGCGAGGACGATCGCTCCTATGGGAGCGGGGCGTGACATTAAGGGCCTCACGGTCACAGAAGATATCGAAGACAACTAGGTAACTCCAAGGGGTGAATAGAGTGTGTGTCAATAATATCCCAATCAAAATAAGGCAATTTACCAACTATAAATTTTCAAGCTAAAGCACATGTATATGGAAAGTAAATAATATTTAAAAGAGCAAACACAAAATCGTAATGTTTACTGGTTTTCCTCGTGGAGGACTAATCCAGTCTCGAGAACTCTCGCTCGATGTTAAATCGACTATCAGTGAAACACAATTTTTGATACGAAGGCTTGCTGACTTCTTACAGACACGTGCTTTGATCCGACGTGCACGACGACTTCAACAACCACAAGTTTTTGATACGAAGAGCTTACCGACGTCAAACAATAAGTGTAAAGAGCAACACCAAAAATCCATGTTTTACAACTCAAACAGACTTCTAACCGAGACCGCAACTTTAGCACACTAAAAGACTGGAAGTTGATTTCTTGGTGATGGAAAGGTTAAAGCTCAAAATAGATAAGAAGGTTTAGAATGAATTAATGAGTTTCAAGTAAAGAATGCTAGACCTTTATATAGGTTCAATGGGGGTCGAGTTCGGTCCCCTATTGTTCATAAATTCGAATGTTAGAGCCAGGTCTTCAAGAAGAAGAGGCTGACTAGGGGAATTAGGTTTTATCCTAACCAATTTTGGGCAGAGTTCGGACAGAACTCGGTCCGAGTTCGGTTACCCTGTTTCCAGAATATTTCTGGTTTGGGTTCAAGATAATATTGAGTGAACTTGGATTAGTTAAGCTTCCTAGTGCCAAATGTGAATTCGATGTACATTTGGTGCTATAAACAAAGATAAAATACATAACAAAATATAAATCCGAGGAGCATGTAGATGACTACTATATCCTGTAGACATGACTGGCATGACTTGACTTCTTCCTTTGTACGATGATAGCTTTTTTTCTTGACGACTCATTTGTCTAAAGATAAACAGATCTGAAAATCTGAATACCTTTCGGGGGCGCTGCCCCCTCGACCCCTATCCGTTGACCGGGCAGCAGAACCCCTCAATTGCGAGGCCCCGGGGATGTCTTTGGACGGTTCAGAAAAATCTTCGGGTAGAACGCCGTCTTTAGCTCATTATGATTTCTTCGTTGCATGTCCCGGTTTGATCTTTCTGACTGCTTGTCTGCAAATACATGTTAGATGAACAAAGCAGTATGATATATTTAATACATATCAGGGCAGTGCTAAGTTTAAGTATCAACATGATAGTGATTGCATAAATATTTATGGTATCATAAAATTAAACTTAATTATTTAGCCATATTCAAAAATATAATACAATCATTGGCTAACAAATATTGTCATCATCAGCATCAGCCTTGGTAGCAGTGTGCTTGTACCAGTACTCATTGACTATAGCGAGGATGGGATCAATGGCGTTGTCGAGAGGGATGCTTCGTTGAGTGCATCCATCCGCGATAATATGATTGATGGTATCTGAAAGCTTCGAGTCATCTTCGCCAACCAGAGTCCTCTCCATCATAGATCTTTAATGTCACCTTTCCCTTATTCTCGTTAACATTATGGTTACAAGGTCTTGTTTCTTTTTATGGGGTCTGTTGTGTGTGTATACAAGAAGGAAAACCCTAGCTAGCTATATTTGTGGGTGGTGGGATCTATTTGGTGGATTTAAGGGATCCCTACATTTATGACAAGGAATACAATAGAAGGTTCTTGGATCCAGTCCACATGTCAAGTATATACTATCCGAGTATACACGTGTATCTTTCTTCCACCAAATCCGGACCAGTCCATGTAATCCTCATGGAAAAACAAAGACCTCTCATAGAGGATCCTAACCCCTACTATTGCTTATATGGATTGAGCTCACGTCCAAAACCTTGGAAATCACTTCAGTGACTAATTAAAGACCTCGTGATATAAGTAGTTGGATCCAAAACTATAGTTTCGACCCTCCAAAGGGCAGGATCTGCTCTGCATAAGACGTATCCGAACTACAAAGGTTTTCTTATTTTTTGATAAATGGTAATGAAATACCCATAACATACAGGCTCTCATGGATGCTCTAGACCCCGATCTATCACTTATATGGATAAGGCTCGGGTTCAAAATATTGGAAATCAGTTAAGTGCGTAGTTAAGGATCCCGCAATAGAAGTAGTGGACCCAACCCGACCTATAGTTTCGACCCTCCAAAGGGTAGGATCGGTTCAGTATAAGACCTTTTTGAAGTAACTACGACTCTTATATAAGTATTTAATAACAAGTATAGGAATTATAAAGCATAGTTTTTTATTATTTGTAGGAAGGGTTACTCTCTAGTTGTTTGATATGAGATTTGATATTAGGGGCGTGCAAGAATCGAAAAGAATGGAACCAAACCAAAAAACCATGTTGGGTTGGGTTTGATTGGTTTTATATGCTTACGGTTCGGGGTTTAAGAAATTAAAAAATCTATTTGGCACCAAAGCAGACCGAGTGCACTAAAATGAATTTATGGATTTAAAATATGGCTAGGGATTGGAGATTCGTCCAAAAATTGTATATTAAATTAATAATGGATTAGGACATGTCTAAACAAATTTAGGATATGTTTACTACCTGAGTATTTTAAAACATGTGAGAAAAGTTTTTGATAGACATTAGCATCATTTATTCAATGTGTAGAACTGAATAAAAGAACTAAACAAAACTGAGGTTGAAGGGTTGGGTTTATGCTGTTCAATAGGTTCGGACGATCCAATCCATTTCTTAATTTTAGATAACCAAAGGATGATGATTCAGTTCACGATTGGCCTAAAAATCGAATGAAATAGAACATTGCTCACCCGTACCTAATACAAGTACCTCCATTCTCTACTTCTATATTTACCTTTTTGTGCTCATTTCTGGATTTGGGCCAAATAGAGTGGTTAGAGTGGTCAAAAGCCTATTTAATGTCTTATATTATCAGTCCAAGGCGCAGGGATCATTCAAATTAAATTGGACAATAATTGTCGTACAGTGATAATTCAAATCAAATCGGGCAACAATCGTCCCTCATTGTGCAATAAGTTGGTGGGCACGCAAACTATCCCAACTCATGTAATAAACTTGAGATTTTATCCCAGCTCATGTTTAATTACACATATAAGGGTATTTCTGTGCTTTTTTGTTCCCTTTTATGTCCTCTCACGTCAACGACTCTCTTTAGAGAGAAATTATCTTCTCCTAAAACGACCTACATTGTGTCTTTTGATACCTATAGGTAATAAAGCACTTTAACTGCATTCGTGGTGACAATAATCTCGCAGGGACCACCACACTCATGTGTCCCTACGACACGTCATCGGCCTCTACAACATCTCAACTCGTACCAATCAATGAAAATGGTAACTACTTGGTTGGTACAAAGCCAAAGAGTAGTTGTGATTGCCAGATGAGAACTGTGGATTGGCATCAATACACTCGAGAAGGTATTTCTCACTTTGCTTCTGCTCTTTCAGAAATTATTTATTATCTACTCTGAGAAATAACTTCTGAAAATATTTTTTTGCTGATAGGGAGTGAGGAATCATATAACATATTGGTTCACTGTTAATTGTAGAGTAGGATTATGCGTGAGCAAGCATGCCGGTAGAACGTTATATCAAAAATAGCCTCCATTTTTATGTCTGGCTACGATGTATCCGTGTATCATTGTATATATATAGTATTTTATACTTCCACAGAATACAAGTTACTATAAAGTAAGCATTATATAAAATAACTGTTGGTACTAATAATATAAACATCAATGTTCACAATTTCTACCTAAGTAGAAGCAAAACTACTAAACTATTGAAACCGGCAGATCCAGAATTACCAAAACCAGCCAAACTGCCAAAACTGATACACGTGGGAAGGTCCAAAACTGATATTTATCTTGCTAAACATCTAAACAGTAGTACTCCATTTTGTCATTCTACTCGTTTTTTTGTTCCTTAGAGAGTTACCTCTGTCACAGTTTGTTTTGGTCTGCTAGCTTAACAGGTAAGGGGTGAGCTACTTTTCCTTGTATGTCATATGAGAAAGGTAGACTTAATTGTTACACTATTTAAGGTTACAGTTTACTTATTAGCGGATCATTTCTGTATATATATAGTTGGTAAGATCATACAAATCCTATGACTTGCTCTTTTTTGCTTCATTCAAAACTATTTGTCATTTCTTTATCTACTGATTAATATCCTTGTTAAACTTCATAGTAAAGATGTGGATCCCCAGTGAAGGAAGTCAGCACAGTTATATAATGTTGACGGTGACAATATCTAAGACTATAAATGCAGTAAGAATTTCTTCTTTTTTCATCGTACAGAACTCATAAGTAAACTATCATAAACTTAATAGAATGTTTCAAAAAAAAATGTTAAATATAGTTTAGATGATAACAAGGACTAGAAATTTATGATATGAATAAATCTGTTAGGATATAAAAAATATGTTGGAAAATAAGGAGTGAACAATTTATGATCACTGTCAATGTAGGATAGCAGGAAAATTTCAGATTAGTCAATCTAGTTTCTGCTAAAATAGGATACCATTAAATGTGTCAATTTAAAAGAAAGTCATACCTTCGATATAAAATACAATATTTAGACACAACATATTAAAAAAGGATACAGTAATTATTCTTGTCGTTGAGATGAAGGTTACTCATCAACTTACCTTCAGCGCCACCTCCAGAGAAGGTTCTCTGGATTGGGATGAAGTCAATGAAAGATTAAAGGACTTTTCTTTTCTAAAATATTATTAGTGAGAAGAGTAGGGTTTTCCTAAAATATTTGTTTTTAGACCACAAAGGCCTATGATATTTGTTTCCAAGTTATAGGAAAGGAACATAAATATGAAAGAGAGAAAGAAAAGGAGAATAAAAGAAATAAAGTTTTTTAGTTTTAAAAATTAGAATTTAGGAAGTTAATAAAAATAACCGCATTCATCACTCGAAGTTAGTAAGGTTAAATGGGACCGAAGAAACAACAGTTTCCTAAGGTATTTTAGATCTTAAGATGTGGTTGAAACAAAATCAGCAAAGTAGAGTATGGTAGTTCAGATAAATTTTCTTGAAATAAACAAGTAGCATAACATAGTATACATATGATTGCAGCTACTTTTCAGCAAATTTCTAATTAGCATCCATTTAAAGAAAATAAAGGTAATGAAATTATTGGTCTCCTCAGATAATAACCTTTTTAAAAAATGTAGCAATTCTTATTGCATTAGTCTATATCCGGTTCTTCAAGACTGGTAGAAACCATACTTTCAACAGTTGCAAAGTTTGCAACTAAAGGATGCTGAAAACATACAATAAAAACATAACAAACATAATCTCTGTAGAGTATAAAACTGCATACTTCCTTTCTTCTCGTTACTACTTCAGGGATAGACAATTCTCATCCAAAGCATGAGGTGCAATCTAATTTTCTTAGCATTTATTACCACCCATCGCCCCTCATTTTCTGCTTACCAAATTAAGCGGAAGAATAAATTGCCCAAGACTGAATCACCAATTGTGATACGATTGTCAGATTCTAACCATCTCCAAGAGGGAACGAGAGTAAAGCCAACATAACCAACTTATTATTGCTTATGGTCTAGTTTCTGTCCGTCTATTTACGATAGATACTTATATATTTGTAGTAGATATCTACATAGCTAGAATTTTTTTTAATCATGGATCTACTACGAGAAATTCAATGCGCAAACTCAGAATTCAATGTGTATCTAAAACTTCTAGAAATGTAAAGCATCCTCAAGATCAAGCTACATCAAACGAAGTTCACACGACTCTAGGATGGTCTCGAGACTTACAGAATTACTCATTTCTTGAGAGGTTATGAAAAACAGTCTTGTGGGGAGAAAAAATTTCAGGTGACACGATGCTTCAAAATCCAACAAAATGGTTGGCCATGTCGAGGCCAATGAAAAAATTAACCAACAAAAAAAAAGTTTTCAACTCATGTTGCCAGACCATGTCATTGCCAGTAAGATAGCGGTCATCGTGGATCAATCACCAAACACCAAGAAGAAATTGTTGGCATCATATGCACGTGCGGATGCGTTTATGCCGTATTGTTGGCATCCTATGCACGTGCGGATGTGTTCCTGTCATCAATTCATCCTTGCCTGGATATGTGGCACAATGTTGGAATTCGCACCCTCAAACACATTTCTACAACCAGATCAATGAACAAAGGTACTGTCGGGTTCCAAACCTTCGGATGGATGCTTGGAGCCTAATTTTTGTACGAATGCATAGTTAGCTGTCAAAGTCACATGCACAGAGATTGGCCACCAACTAATTCCCATATAAACGTCCGCGGCGACACTGGCAACATGCAACATAATGGCCGACTCTTGCAGAAAATAAAGATCACAAAATTCAAGCACAAAGACGCCATGAATATACATGAAATCCCTAACCGGTATCGAAGAATAAACATGGTTACGAGATTTTACAAGATCGCTATAACTTCGTAACCCCCAACGCTAGAGATAGTATACAGAGAGAACCCAAGGAATCCCCAGAATACACAAAATAGATATGAGAAATCCAATCTCTCTTTACCATCCTCTCTATTTATCCAGTCTTTGTTTCTCTTAGTCTACTGTATGTAACGTCCCAAATGTTGCACCCCGCCCGAGGCCCAGTTGCATAACCTTTTTACGGACCAAGGTTATGCGGAAAGCTTCCAGAACATTCTAGAAGATGGCGGAAGGCTCTAGAAGATGGTGGATCTCTCCGGAAGGCCCAAGATCATTCTAGGAGGCCCAAGAAGCTTCTGGATGGCCCGTGAAGTTTTCTTTTATGTTGCTAGGGAATAAACCTGGAATATGTCATTCCAGTTATGGTAGAAAAGAACAATCCTTGGAATATTCCTTCCAAGACTTTCCATGTAAAGCTCTCTGAGCACTTATAAAAGGGGGAAGCTTTCATTTGTTCCTCACCACCTAAAAATTGTAAGCATTCTCCAAGTCAATAAAGATATTCTTACTAGTCCATCTTTGCTCCACTAGTCTAATTTCCTTAGCGATCTAGCTAAGTCGGATTGAGAAGGCTTGTACGACTCTTCAATGAAGAAGATAGTGCGCCGCACGGGACGAAGTGCTAACAAAAATACTAAGTCCGTGACAAGTGGTATCAAAGCAAAGGTTCGATCGCCGTCATGTCTTCGACCGAAGCAATCATCAACGAGCAACCCGCATCGCCTAAGGAGAAGGCGAAGACCTCGAGGAAGGGCAAGAGCAAGGAACCGTCGATGGAACGGGCTCTTGGCGAGTTGGCTGACCAGATTGAGATGCTGGAGAAAGGCGTGACGGGCGTCGAATTTCAAGTAGAGCAGAACCAAGCGGCTCACGAGGAATTCGTCCAGGGTTTGGAGGCGGACGTCGCTTCGGCTTTGACGGAGTTCCGAGAGCATCTCCGCGAGGTGCAGGCCGAGTTCGAGGAGAAACGAAAGGCCACAAAGGCGGAGATTGCCGAACTACGTAAAGAGCTACAAACCAAGGCGGAGGTCCTCGAGAGGGCCATTGCTGGTGGTCCGACTCCGAGGAGAGAGTCGACTCAAAGGGTGAAGTATCCAGAACCAAATCCTTCACTAGCGTATAGGACACGAAGGAGGTGGATAACTTCATCTGAAATGTCGAGCGCTACCTGAAGGCGGTCCGCATCGAGGATGAGACCGACAAGGTAAACACAGCGTCCCTATATTTCTCTGATGATGCTATGTTGTGGTGGCGACGCAGTTGCATCGATATAGAAAAGGGGCTCTGCAAGATCGAGACTTGGAAGAATCGCAAGAAGGAGATCAAGTCTCAATTCTACCCGAAGAACGTGGAGTATGTCGCGAGACGGAGTTTGCGACAACTCAAACATACCGGATCCGTCAAGGAGTATGTGGCAGAGTTCACCCGCCTAATGCTTTCCATTTCCACTATGGGCGAAGAGGATCGCCTGTTCCACTTCCTGGAGAGTCTACAACCATGGGCGGCACAAGAATTGCAGAGGCAAAGATGTGTCGGATGTGAACACAGCTGTTGCGGCAGCCGAGAAGCTGATGGAGTATCGACGGAATGATGCCCCGAAACCCAAGGAAAAGACCACCACCAAGTTCAATGGTGGGGGAGCAAAGAAAAACAATGGAAAGGAAGGCCCGTCGCCGAAGGACAAGTCACACGCGAAGCCTTCGACGGAGCAGAAGATTGAATGCTTCCTGTGTGGAGGAAATCACTTCGCACGAGACTGTCCGAACAAAGGAAAGAAGGTGAACGCGGTCCAAAGCGAGGAGGCTGAGGACGAGGAGCCTAAGAAGGGGGCTCACATGGGTGTCCTATGCCTGTTGAATGCTTTGAAGACCAAGGCGGTAGTGTCGAAGGCCTCGAAACGAGAGCTGATGTACGTGGACGTAAAGATCAACGGCCACAACACCAGGACGATGGTCGACACAGGGGCAACCCACAACTTTATCTCGGATGCGGAGGTCCGACGCTTGGGTTTGACGCTGGAAAAAGACTCAAGCATGATAAATGCAGTCAACTCTGAGGTGCGCCCCGTGCATGGGGTGGCCAAAGGAGTGAAGATCCAAGTAAGAGACTGGACGGGTGTCACCAGTCTCACGGCAGCACTACTGGATGACTTCAACATGATCTTCGGGATGGACTTCCTCACTTCGGCAAAGGCGGTCCCAATGCCGTATTTGGGAGTCGTTGGGATCATGGAGGAGAGCTCTCTGTGGATGGTGACAACTGTACGAGGCGAGCTTACGAAGGGGAAGGCTCTCTCCACATTACAACTCAAGAAGGGGATGCGACACGAAGAGACGACCTACCTTGCGATGCTCAAGACGGAGGAGGCGCCCGTGCAGGGTGATCTTCCGCCTGAGATCGATGACGTCCTTGTGGAGTTCGGGGACGTCATGCCGAAGGAGTTGCCAAAGAGGCTACCTCCGCGGAGGACTTGTTCGACCAATTGGGAGGCGCGAGATACTTCTCCAAACTCGATCTGCGCTCGGGGTATTATCAAGTCCAGATTGCGGAGGACGACGAGGCTAAGACGGCATGCGTGACGAGGTATGGCACATATGAGTTTATGGTTATGCCTTTTGGTCTAACAAATGCTCCTGTAACTTTTTGTACTTTGATGAACAAGCTCTTCCACCCTTACCTGGATCGGTTCGTCGTGGTCTACCTCGACGACATTGTCGTGTACTCAAACACGATGGAGGAGCACATCGAGCAATTGAAGACTGTCTTCCAGGTGCTGAGGGAGCACGAACTCTTTGTCAAGCGGGAGAAGTGCTCATTCGCACAAAAAGAGATGTCGTTCTTGGGACACTGGATCGGGCATAGCAAGATATGGATGGACGGCGCAAAGGTCCAGTCCATACGAGAGTGGGAGGCTCCTACCAGGCCGACGGAACTGCGATTGTTCTTTGGCTTGGCGAACTACTACCGGCGGTTCATCCGAGGATATTCCGCCATCACAGCGCCTCTGACCGATCTGCTGCGAAAGGATCGGGCGTGGAGTTAGACGCCCCGATGCGAGGAGGCATTCGAGGTACTGAAGCGGACTATAATGGAGGAGCCGATCTTATCTCTACCGGACTACTCCAAGGTGTTCGAAGTGCACACGGACGCGTCCGACTTCGCCATCGGTGGGGTGTTGGTGCAGGAAGGGCACCCCATCACGTTCGAGAGCCACAAGTTGAATGATACTGAGCGGCGCTACACGGTGCAGGAGAAGGAGATGACCGCGGTCGTGCATAGTTTGAGTACATGGCGGCACTACCTTCTCGGTACCAAGTTCGTGGTCATGACGGACAACGTTGCCACGAGCTACTTCCAGTCCCAGAAGAAGCTCTCTCCGAAGCAGGCGAGATGACAAAATTTCCTAGCCGAGTTGGACATGGAGTTACAGTACAAGCCCGGCAAGGAATATCAGGTGGCCGATGCGCTTAGTAGGAAGGCCGAGCTCGCATCTGTGTGCTTGCTCAAGGGGGACATCTTGGACCGTATTCGAGTGGGTATCATGAAGGATCCACTAACACTGGTCATAGTGAAGCTTGCCAAGGAGAGCAAAACGAGAAGGTTCTGGCTGAAAGATGGACTTCTCTACACCAAGGACGATAGGGTGGTCGTGCCTAGGTGGAGTGGCTTGCGGAGACAGCTACTCAAGGAGTGCCATGACCCCAAGTGGACTGGACATCCAGGACAGAAGCGAACCTTGGCGCTGCTGGAGGTCGCATACTACTGGCCTCGCATGCGCGAAGATGTGGAGGACTATATTCGCACTTGTCTTGTGTGCCAACAAGACAAGGTGGACCATCAGAAGCCCGGGGCCTACTGGAGCCTCTTCCCGTGTCGAGTCGACCATGGGAGAGCATATCGATGGACTTTATCTCCGCCCTGCCAAAAGTGGGGGCGCTTGGGTCCATTCTCGTGGTGGTAGACCGGTTCTCAAAGTACGCGACCTACGTTGCTGCTTCAACGGATTGCACAGCAGAGGAGGCCGCACGACTGTTCATCAGCCACGTGGTGAAGTTCTGGGGCATCCCGGTCAACATTGTCAGCGACCGAGACCCCCGTTTTACGGGAAAGTTCTGGACGGAAGTGTTCAAAATCCTTGGGACAGACTTGCACTTCTCGACCAGCTTCCACCTGCAGACGGACGGGCAGACCGAGCGGGTCAATTCGCTACTCGAGGAGTACTTGTGGCACTTTGTGAGTGCCAACCAGAGGGATTGGGTGCATCCCCTCGACGTCACTCAGTTCTGCTACAATCTTCAACGGAGCGAGTCGTCGCACAGCAGCCCATTCGAGTTGGTGATGGGTCACCAACCGCTTGCCCCGCACACGCTGAGTGCGGGGTCCTCGAGTAGAAGTCCCACGGCCAACCAGTTTACTTCAGATTTCAAGGCAAAGGCAGACATTGCCAAAGCATTTCTGGAGAAGGCCGCGAGGAAGATGAAGAAGTGGGCCGACGCGAAGCGAAGGCCGGTCGAGTACAAGGAGGAGGACATGGTGCTGGTGAAGCTACAACCGCAACAGTTCAAGGTGTTCCACAAGGTGCACAAAGGACTAATCCGAAAGTATGAAGGCCCCTTCCCCGTGCTCAAGAAGGTAGGCAAGGTGGCCTACAAGCTTGAACTCCCTACCAAGCTGAAGTTTCATCCAGTCTTCCATGCAAGTTGCTTGAAGCCGTACCATGCAGACTTGGAGGATCCCCAGCGAGGTGTTTCGAAGCGACCGACGGCGACCATGACGACTTCCTTCGACAAGGAGGTGGAAGTCGTGCTGGACAAGAGAACCATTCGGCGGCGAGACGTGTCCCCGTATGTGGAGTACCTTATCCAGTGGAAGGGCTTACCATATGGCGAGTCTAGCTGGGAACGTGCTGATATGCTGCATCAGTTCGAAGCTGAGATCCAGGCGTCTTTCAGCGAGCATGGTTGACGAGTGCGTCAACGCCTTAGGTGGGAGAGAATGTAACGTCCCAAATGTTGCACCCCGTCCGAGGCCCAGTTGCATAACCTTTTCAAGGACCAAGGTTATGCGGGAAGCTTCCAGAACATTCTAGAAGTTGGCGGAAGGCTCTAGAAGATGGTGGATCTCTCCGGAAGGCCCAGGCTCGTTCTAGGAGGCCCAAGAAGCTTTCGGATGGCCCGTAAAGTTTCCTTTTATGTTGCTAGGGAATAAACCTGGAATATGCCATTCCAGTTATGGTAGAAAAGAATAATCCTTGGAATATTCCTTCCAGGACATTCCATGTAAAGCTCTCCGAGCACTTATAAAAGGGGGAGGCTTTCATTTGTTCCTCACCACCTAAAAATTGCAAGCATTCTCCAAGTCAATAAAGAGATTATTACTAGTCCATCTTTGCTCCACTAGTCTAATTTCCTTAGCGATCTAGCTAAGTCGGGTTGAGAAGGCTTGCATGACTCTTCAAAGAGGAAGATAGTATGCCGCACGGGACGAAGTGCTAGCAAAAACACTAAGTCCGTGACATGTAGCTACCCAACATCTATTTTGTGTGTAGAAACTCGGTCTTGAATAGACATGACATAACTTTTCATATTTAGAAACTCAATATGGCTAGGTAGGACTACGACTTCGCTTCAATCGTATCCTTAACATGATCATTCATTACTAAATAAGAGCTTAATTTTAACACTTCTACTTTTCTTTTTCATGGTCGCCAATAATTTAGGGGTATTTTTAGAAGAATTATTTTAAAATTGTAATGAGTTAGTGAAAAACCCTAATTTACACAGGATCGCAGAAATAAACCGAGAATCAAGAGGAGAGGAGAGGAGCTAGCTACCTCAATAAGGTCGAAGAGGGTGTTCTGATCGACCTTGACGAAGACCGCGTCCCATGCCTTGAGATCTGCCTCGGCCTTGAGAGCGTCGGGGTCACAGTAGAGGTTGACATCGTCAACCTCGGCAGCAGCATGCTTGTTGCAGTACTCGATGACCTTGGCGAGAATGGGTCCGGTGATGTTATCGGGAGGGATGGTTCCTTTAGCGCATCCATCCGTGATAATATGATTGATGGTATCTGAAAGCTTAGCGGCAGCTTCGTCAACCACGAACTCCTCCTCGTCACAGCTCTTCAGTGTCACATTTCCCTTGTTCTCGTTCGCCATTACGCTTACAAGGTCTTTCTTTCTTTCTTTCTTTCTTTCTTTTTCTGTGGTCTGTTGTGTTTGCGTGTAGAAGGAAGCAAAAACCCAAGCTACTGATACGAGCCCCTGCCCAACTAATTGACTCTGTATCAGTACCAACCATCCTTTTCCTTTTCCTTCTATTTCCAGTTATTCCTGTTCTTCTTTCATGAGTTAGTTAGGACATTTGGCCAATCGGCCACGTCATCGTCCAGCTCATTAGTTGCAGCCAATCAGTGCCTGCACATGACAGAGCAGAGGACACGTCAGCACAGTAGGTATGAGTATAAATACACTGTAAAGAGGAGAGAGTATCAGAATTTGTTACCAGAAAATTGCTTTTTCTTCTTCATACCTGCAATTTCTTACATTGTAATTTCAGTATTTTATATCAATAAAATCCCCAAAAATTCTCCCAAATTTTACTTTGAATCTACTGATTGTTGATCGAGATGGCAAATCATGGTAGGAATTCTAGCCTCTATGTTCCAGGAGCTCGGGAACCTACCAATTTGGTATCAGAGCGCCTAGATCCGGTCAGTGAAGGCAGCCATGAAGGAAGCTCAAGCCATGGCGGATGTGTAGGAGTTGTGTCCGATGGAAGACAAGGCCTCGATGAAGAGCGGATCGGAGCAGTTGAAGACACTGTAGGAGCTCTGTCAGGTACTGTACTGGATCTCTCCAGAAAATTTGAACAATATGATGGTCGATTTGATAGAATTGAGAAGATGTTAGAAGAGCTAACCCTAGCTCGACGAGATGTAGAACAATTGAATTCCCAAGGGAACTCCTCTCCATTGTTAACACAATCTACCCCTGCACCACCATTGTTAGCCCAAAATTTTCTAGTGCCAATTAACAACACACCTCCAGGAAGTATGGGTTATGCAGTGATGAATGCATCTATGGGATCCGGTGAACAAATACTATCACCACCCATAAGCACATTGGCAAATACACAAGCCCTGGGAGTTGTGGCAAGCCAACCCCCATATCCAAACAATCCAGGAGTATTTTTCACTCCACCAAGGCTCAATACTCAAGCAGTACCATTCAATCCCCAGAATAATAACAACCATAACAGGGGGCAATCTACACATAGACTCAAATTACCTAAGTTTGATGGCACAGGGGATGTTGAAGAGTGGTTGATGAGGGTGGACCATTATTTCAGCTTTTACAACACTCCAGAGTTTGACAGGGTTAAATTGTGCTCAGTTCAACTTAAGAACATAGCAGCATATTGGTTGCACTGGGTTATGAAGCTCAAAAATGGTTTTATGTCATGGGGGGACTTCTACCAGAGCATCAGGATGGAGTTTGGCCCTTCACAGTTCACTGATTTCCTAATTGACTTAAAATTACTCAAGCAGGATGGGGGAGTACAAGAGTACAATTCCCAGTTTCAAAGGATTGCTCAAAGGGTGCAAGGAATCCCTGAAAGTGGCCTTATAAGTCACTATATTGGTGGTTTGAAGGAGGAGATCAGATATGAAATGCAGCTCTCCAATCCCAGGAGTCTACTGACAGCATGCAACTCTCCAAACTGTATGAAGCCAAGTTTTTAGCACCTAAAAGAATCTACAAGGGGGGCTTCTACTCCAGTAAATACAGTGTGGCAGTTGATTCTGTAACTAACCCTACCCAAGTATCTCCAGTGGCTTCAGAACAAGGAAAGAAGGCTACCACCCATACTCCAGCTCCAAGGAGACCCACTATATCTCCAACAGAAATTGGAAGGAGAAAAAACCTGGGGTTATGCTTCTTATGTGAAGACAAGTGGTTTAAGGGCCATAAATGCAAGGAGAAAAGACTATTCATGCAAATTGCAGATGAAGATCAAGGAGATGAGGTGGACAAGGAGGAAGACCATAAAAGTCAAGGAGACATTACTTCAGAAAAAAATTTCATCTCCTTGCAGGCACTGTCAGGTACAACTCAGTACTCTACCATAAAATTGAGGGGTACTGTACAGGGCAAACCAGTCATTATCGTGGTTGACTCTCGCTCAACCCACAGCTTTATGGATGAACAGTTCAGTGAGAGGCTGCAACTCCCTGTCACTGCTAATGAGGTTTTTGAAGTATTAGTGGCTAATGGAGAGAAATTGCAGAGTAAAGGCTTGTGTTCAGATGTGATGATTGATTGTCAAGGGAAGAAGTTGAGGGTGAATTTACTCAAGTTACCCATTACAGGATGTCAGATTGTCTTAGGGGCTAATTGGCTTCGCACTTTGGGGGACATTAACTGGAACTTCAACAAATTGACCATGAAGTTTGAGCACAAGGGACAGAAACACATTCTCAGAGCTTTGAATGCAGACAGGAACAGTCTGAATGAAGCTAACAGCAAGGACCTCAGACAAAAATTCTAGTTCTACATCATTCAGCTATACACTATGAAGAATGTCTCTATGTCAACAGGTACAAACCCTACTCTTAAACCTTTATTAGATAGGTTTAGTCACCTGTTTGAAGAGCCCACAGGCCTGCCTCCCAAGAGGGATTTTGATCACAGGATTCCCTTGATTCCTGGAGCCACACCAGTCTGCCAAAGACCCTACAGACACCCTTACATACACAAGAATGAGATAGAGAAGCAGGTTATAAAAATGTTGACCAGTGGAATTATTAGGCCAAGTACTAGTTCCTATTCTTCTCCTGTTATTTTGGTTAAAAAAATCAGATGGCTCTTGGAGAATGTGTATAGATTATAGGGCCTTAAATCAAAACACAGTGAAGGATAAATTTCCTATCCCATTCATAGATGAGTTGTTTGATAAACTCTATGGAGCCACAATTTTCTCCAAGCTAGACTTAAGATCTGGATATCACCAGGTTAGGGTGGCTGAAGAAGACATCTCCAAAACAGCTTTTAGAACTCATGAAGGACACTATGAGTTCCTTGTGATGCCATTTGGGCTCACAAATGCACCCTCCATCTTCCAAGCAATGATGAACACCTTGTTCAAAGACTACCTAAGGAAGTTTGTTCTTATTTTTTTTTGATGATATTCTGATTTACAGTAGAAGTTTTGAAGAGCATTTAGACCATTTGGAGAAGGTATTCTGTAGACTCTTAGAGAACAATTTGAAGATCAAGCAAAGCAAGTGCCAGTTTGCCTTGGCAAGAGTTGGGTATTTGGGGCATGTTATATCCTAGGAAGGAATCCAGGTAGACACAGAAAAGACTGAAGCAGTAGAGTAGTGGCCAGTGCCTACTACAATCAAAGGGTTAAGGGGCTTCCTAGGACTCACTGGCTACTACAAAAGATTTATACAGGGATATGGAGCCATAACTAAACCTCTGACTGATATACTAAAAAAGAATGCTTTTCAGTGGAGTGATGCAGCTCAGAGTACTTTTCAGCAATTGAAATTGGCCTTAACCAGACCTCCAGTCCTTAGAATGCCCAATTTCTCTAAAACTTTTGTGTTAGAATGTGATGCATCAGGTGAAGGTATAGGTGCAGTCCTTATGCAAGGGGGAAAACCTATAGCTTTTCTAAGCCAGGGTTTGAAAGGGAAAACAAAAGTCCTGTCCACATATGAAAAGGAGATGTTAGCTATCCTGTTGGCCATCAAAAAATGGAGTCAGTACTTGTGGGGCAGGGAGTTCATCATCAAGACTAATCACCAGTCTCTTAAGTACCTCATAGAGCAGAAAATGTGTACAGAAGCTCAACATAAGTGGCTAGCCAAGTTGCAAGGGTATAATTATAGGGTTGAATATAAAAAGGGGAGGGAGAATGTTGCTGCAGATAGCCTTTCCAGGAAAGATACACTGTCCTTAAATACTGTTACTGTGATTACTGCTGACTGGCTAACCCAATTCCAGGAGCAAATGAAGCATTCAGACTACTATAAAGAGCAACTGGACAAGTGAGAACAGGGTAAGATGAATCCTAGTAAATATTCCTTGAAATAAGGTTTCCTTTATTACAAAAATAGACTCCTCATAGACCCCAAGTCTAATTTTGTGACTACCATGCTCAAGGAACACCATGAACATATACAGGCAGGTCATTCAGGTGTTACTAAAACCCTACACAGGCTCAAAAAATGTTTCTATTGGAAGGGAATGAAGACTTCTGTCAAGAATTACATCAAAGATTATAGAGTGTGTCAGCAAAACAAGTCTGAAAATACATCCCCAGCTGGATTACTACAACCCCTAACCATACCTGATAGAATATGGGAGGATTTCATAGAAGGGTTACCTACTAGCTACCACAAAACAACTATAATGGTGGTAGTAGATAGGTTAACAAAATATATCCATTTGTTTTCCCTGTCTCATCCCTACACTGCTGCTATGGTGGCCCATGTTTTTATTGAGAGTGTCTTTAAACTCCATGGAATGCCCAAGTCCATAGTCTGTGACAGAGACCCAATTTTTACTAGCCAGTTTTGGCAAGAGTTCTTCAAGGCTCAAGGGACACAGTTGAAGTATAGCACTGCCTACCATCCCCAAACAGATGGACAGACAGAGGTAACTGTAACTCCGCTTTTCCAGAATTTATGAATAATACTATTTTCTGGTATTTTAAAAATTTTGGTGAATAATTATTCTTTTAGAAAATTATCTTCCTAAAAATTTAAGTTGGCATATTTTATGTGAATAACTTCCTGATTAAATTTTTGATTAAAGATTAACGATTTCATCATCTATTTTCTCTAAGTTAAATAATTAATGGGGTTGATGATGGGCCTAATTCACTTGGGCTTGTTATAGGAATGTTGGTTATAATTTGAAATTCCATTTTATTTTTCCTCTAAATTTTTAAATTCTTAAATTTTGAATTTTCAAGTTTGTTATAACTAACTTTGTGGTTCCCATTTAGTTTTTTTTAATTTTCTAACTAATTTTCATAAATTTCTGTAAATAGTGAAAAGGCAGAGGGTTTATCTGTACTTTTCCTTGAGCGGAGGGGCCCCGCTGGAAAATGTCTTTGGCGGGGGGAGGGGGGTTATTTGCAAAAGTCCCAATCTTCTTTAATTGACAGAGGAAGAGAGAGAGTGTCAATAACTCACTCTCATTCTTCTTTATTTTTTTTTGAGCTCTGCTCCTCTCTGGTCCGGCCGGCCATGGCAAAGCCAGCGACTGAGCCCTAGCTCGCCGACGACTGCTGATCTCTGCAACAACCGACGGTGAGGTGTTCCTCCATACGAGCAGGGGCCATCGACCCTCTCCCGATCAACGGCGACGAGCACCACCTCGACGACATGGCAGAACTCCTCTCCGACAACAAACCCTCACTCTGCCGACGATCTTTTCGAGCTCGTTATTCCATCTCAGCCTAGAAATCAAGGTAAATTGTCTTGGTCTTCTTGAAACTTTGTTCGTCTCTTGCTTCGTTCGCTTATTGATTTGCACCGCGCATTCAAGATCCAGATCAAGAATCCTCGGAGTCTGGAGTTTGTTGATCGAAAGTTGTTGAGTGTTTGAAATCTATTCGAGCAGTGAGTACCTACCTCAGATCTTGATTCCTGAATTGTTCCTCATAATAATTTTTGTTAATCTATCATTATCGGGCCTGAGAATTGTTCCTCTGTTTTGATCTGGATGTGTTCGATTTAATAACGCAGGAGGGCTCGGGTTCGTAGTCGAACATCAGAAAGGTTGTGTCTGCAATCCTTCCTCAGGTATTAAGGTCTAAATTCTCTTAGAGATTGTTGTCATAAGTCTTGAATGAATGCAATGATGAACAGGTTAGGAATTGTGTAGATGTGCTCATGTGTGTGTGTCCAGGGTGTGTCGTGTTCGTGTTTGTCAGCTCGTTTGTGCGCGGTCGGGAAGCTAGGTTCGTGTCCAACCTCTGGGTGTACCAGTGTTAGGTTCGTGTCCAGATTGTTTTCACCTTTGAGTCGAGTAATTTGCAACTACGTGAAAGGAATAGCCAGGGGCGAGAATTTTTGATTGGATTTATGTTTTGATTTTGTAACAGTTAGTTGTATATTTCTTCCTATTCTGAGTTTCGAATTCGATTTGGTTGTATATATTTTTCATATGGGTTCTCCAAATTTTTCCCTTTGAGTTTTTGAACTTCAATTCGAGTATTATAGCCGTTAAATTCAATTATGCAAGGGCTGGGGGGTTCTGTAAACTTTTGAATTTCAGTTTGAAGTCAGCATTAATTCTACAGATTTTGATTTGTATAGAGATGGTATAATTCTTATTTGAATTTTCTCTTTTAATTTGGTTGTATAATCTCTGGGATTGAGATTGACTGAGACTGGGTTCTGGCCGGGAAGGGAAGTCTATGTGCCTATGCTTGGAAGGACATTTAAATCAAATGTTCTACTGAAATTTCAACCTTGAACGACCATGTGATTTTGGGTTGAGTTTTATGTGTAAATTGGGCCTGGTTGTAGGCTTTTCTGAGACTTGAAGTGTATTTGGTGTGGAGCCTGCTGTGTTGAGGAATGAGAATATGGGTTTGGCATCACTGGTCGGCTGCAAATTTTGCAGTGAGCTAGAGAACATAGCTGGGTTGGCATGTAGATTAGTAGAGTTTTGGATTACCATTTAATGGTGATACTTTGCTAATTTTGAGCTTGAGTATTTGGGTTAGCTTGCTAGAATGTTTAGATTTGGTTGTTGATGAGAATACAACTAGGCTTGTGGGCTTCAAACTGTAGTGGTAATTCTTTTAGCTTTGGGGCTAGTTTAGAACCCTATATTCTAAAGTCTTTTTTTTTAAGTTGGGCTTATTAAACTAACAAATAGAATAGTGTATTATACATATGAGTTTTGGTAATACTAATTTACTGAGAATCTATTTTTGGTAATTGTATTTGTTAAAATTTTAGAAATGGTTTTTCGAGTAAACAATTCTAGTTAAACATATTATTTTCCAAACACTATCTTCAAATATTATCTCGACTAATACAAACAGTTTCAAATACCTTAAAATTACTTCTTCAAAGGTTTTCCAAAAGCTTATAAGTATTTTCACAAAATACTTATTTAGATCGAGTTATATTATTAAGTTGTATTATATTGATTAAAACATGCCTATATGAGTACTAGAAATAGTTAATTTATCTAGTTAGCGAATAGTTAATATCTTTAACCCTAATCATAACTGAACAAATATCAGGTGATCATTCAGATTGATGCTCTATTACACTCGTGCAAACAAACCGAGGCAAGTACATCGATTCGATCTCTTTACTCTGTATTTCTGTCTTGCTTCATGTTCCCATATTGACACGTTGTACACATGACTGTTCATTTTTTATTGTTCACCATTCATCGTTCATTGTTCATAGTTCATTGTTTTTACTTGTACATTGGGGTGGGGAAATACTACATATATGTGACCAATCCTATTTTAGCTAGGCATTGACTAATAGCTTAGGTCTCACATCGTGCACGTGGGACTCTAAGCCGTACCATTATTTATTGTTCACTGTTCACTGTTCACTATTTACTATTCATTGTTTACTCAGCCGGTCGCATACTCTGATAGTTATTTCAAATGCATGTTACACTGATAGAATAGTTTCATTGTTTCTGGATCTGGTACTATAGTTTTATTGTTTCTGGATCTGGTACTATAGTTTCATTGTTTCTGGATCTGGTACTATATAGTTTTATTGTTTCTGGATCTGGTACTATAGTTTCACTGTTATTCCTGTGCTACCGTTTCATATTCCTATCTTGTACCATAGTTCATATCGTGATTCTTTTTCATGTACTTCAGTTTACATTGTTTAGAGCTTCTTGTCGGGGTTGTACTTTGCTCTTTTTCTGACAGGATACGTTGCAGGTTTACTTGATGATGTTGTATCTCTTTCATGGGCCAGAGCCCGAAGCCAGGATAGAGTTGTACCTCAGGATGGACTTAGAATTTCAGAGTTATAGTTAGGTCTTTTCTTAGATTTATTTTAGAGGATTTTATCATGTATTGTATTGAGGATTTCTGGATTGTATAATTTTTATTCATGTTACTGGATTTGTCTCCTAATGATATTGTATAAATAACTTGTGGATTGTGGTGATTCTGGAAACGTGTATAGCAGCTGTGATGGTTTATATTTCTTGTATCTTAGAGTTTTCCTTAGAATTGTACAGCTTACTTCGTCGTGTCCATCGACGAAGGCTGGGCGTGTCCGACTCGTATCCGATTATTCGGGAGCGGGTCGTGACATGTTTTTAGTAGTGGCCCATGCAGGTCTGTCCTAATGGCACTTAGGCTATAAAGTGCTATTGGGGAACCTGTTAGACTAAGGAAAACTCATCACAGCATAGGAAAAATCAGGAATTAAGGGTATATCAGGTTTATCAGGTGCATTGATATTATAAAACATTGTTTATTAGGTTTTAGGGTTTGTCAATCAACGAAGTTTTCTTTCTATTTCAGGATGGTTACCACCAGGAAGATCGCAGATCAGCCCGGAGTTGCAGGCACCTCAGATCAGGACGCACCAGACGTTCTGGCAGATCAGCTTCCTCCAGCGCCTCCTATCTTTCCTCCGCTGCCCTCGACGATGATGTTTGACGGCACCCAGGTGATGG
Organism: Iris pallida; assembly: GCA_029216955.1. Lineage (NCBI taxonomy): Eukaryota > Viridiplantae > Streptophyta > Magnoliopsida > Asparagales > Iridaceae > Iris > Iris pallida. The sequence goes on along the minus strand of JANAVB010039445.1, from coordinate 200,746 downwards.
CCATGTTCCAGCAGTTCATGGAGGCCCAGAATCACCAGGCTGCACAGTTCATAGAGGCTTAGAGTCAGCAGGCCACACAGTTCAGAGCGACCATCGTCGACGCATTCAGGACCAGAGAGCCGGCAGTACCAGCTCTAGCAGCACCGAGACCAGGGACGGCCAAGGAATACCAGAATCTTCGTCCGATAGACTTTTGGGGCAATGAGGGTATCGTCTATGCAGACGAATGGTTAGAGAATACGGAGAGGACACTGAGGATGGTGCGGGTCCCGGATGACCTGAAGGCGGAGGTGGCGAGCATGCGACTCTTTGATTTGGCCAGAGCTTGGTACCGGGAGGACCCCCAGTTAGCTGAGCCCCAGGTTTCTTGGACAGATTTCAATGCTCTGTTTAAGGAGTAGTTTTCCCCGATGTGGAGCAGGATGAGCTTCGCATGCAATTCGAGGCCTTGCAGCAGGGGATAATGACAGTAGCGGAGTACACTTCTGAGTTTACTAGGCTCAGTAGGTTCGCGGAGAGCCTAGTCAGAGCACCAGAGGACAAGGCCTGGAGATTCAAGAAGGGTCTGACCAGGAAGCTGCGGCATGCAGTAGCTATTAGTCAGGCGACTACCTACTCTAGCATCCTCAAGATCGCCCAGGTAGTTGAGAAGGAGATGGACCCGAGGCCCAAGAGGGATAAGGACATCGGCAGCAGCAGTTACCAGGCACCGGCGAAGAGGGTGCAGATGCAGACTCAGGCGAGGCCAGTTCAGCAGGCAGCAGTTCAGCACCGTCCAGCCAGAGTTCATGCAGATCCGCCTCAGAGACAGCAGTTGGCAGTCACTTGCAACTACTGTCACCGTCCAGGACATCATTACCTGTAATTTCTTATGTTGTAATTTCAGCATTTTATATCAATAAAATCCCCAAAAATTCTTCCAAAATTTACTTTGAATCTACGGATTGTTGATCGAGATGGCAAATCATGGTAGGAATTCAAGCCTCTATGTTCCAGGAGCTCGGGAACCTACCAGCTACCTATATTTGGGGTGGTGAGATCTGCGAGGTGGATTTAGGGGATTAGCATAGAAGGTTCTCAAACCCAGACCACATGTCAAACATGTACTAAGTATACACTTAGTATTTTTTTAGGCAAATTCTATTGGATATTGGTACCTCAAGTTTTACTTAGGCTATGCCAATTTTTTTATTTACAAGTTTGCAACCGAAAAAATTACTTCAGACTAGTCCATTTTTTTCAGGACTGTCAAACAATTTGATCGTCCTTCTTATTGGAAGGACTGTCAAATATTTGACAGTCTTTTCCATTCGACGGTCCTAATTTTTTAGGACTGACAAAAATTTGACTGTCCTAATTTTTTAGGACTGTAAAAAATTTGACGTTGCATCTTTCCCTCCTGATCGGGCACTACCGCACCCTCTATGCCTCCACCCTCCGCCGCCGAGGCCACACAGGCCCGGAGGCACTCCCTCGACCTTATCCCCTTCCTTCGCCTCAACGCCCTCGACATCCCTTTCCAGTTCAACCCCGTCGTCGTCCGCTTCAATGCCCTCGACGTCACCAACCTCTGCGTCAAGATTGGTGAGGCCTTCGCTATTAGCTTCATCCTGCAACTGTATTCGCTCCTCGCCTCCTCCTCCTGCAACAACAGCAACAGTAGCGAGGACGTCACCGACAGGCTTCCTCCCACAGGGACGTGCGGCATTGGCAGGAGCAGCGACGGGGGACGCGGGACAGGCGGAGGCGTGCGACAGCGCGCGGCGGGCTAGGGAGCGCATGGGGCATGCGACGGGCGGGGAGCGCAGGAAAGACCAGCGGTAGGACTGTCAAAAGAGTGACGGTCCTATAAGAGGTTAGGACTGTCAGTTTTTGGTGACATTCCTAAAATATACTAGGGATTGGACAGCCCCAAAGAAAACTTGGGACTATCCTGAGTAAAAATTGCACCAAGCTGGACTGTCATGAAATAATGGGTTGTCATAGAAAGAGCCTTTTTTTAACAACTCAAACCAGAGGAGCTGCTATCGCAAAATTGTGTATCCCAAAAATTGCATGCATAAAAGAGGGAACATAGTTGGAACACTCATTTTGGGAACAACATATCTGCTCCCTCCAAATCGGACCAGTATATTTCGTCCTAATGGAAAAGCTAAGATAAGAGAGTTCATTTTTGTTCACCCACCAAAACTAGGGTAGATGTTACCCTTTTCACTCAAAAGTTATCCCATGTTAAACTAGTGGTCAAAACTAGTATGGATATTCTCCAAACCACTTCCAAAGTGGTTTTATGTTGGATTAGTTTGACACGTGTCAATTTTTGAGTGGAAGCGTGAACATCCATTATAGTTTTGATAGGGGAATAAAATTGGACTCAAAATACGGTGTATGAACTACAAAGAGTTTTTATATTTTTGGATAATTGGTAAAGAAATATCCATAACCAAAATCTCTTGGTGGAGTCTCGGACCCGACCTATCGCTTATATAGACAGAAGAAGAGCCATCCCTGGCCTAGGGCGGCTAGGGTGACCGCCCAGGACCCACTGATTATGAGGTTTAAAAATAAATATGTTAATATTTTTGTATCTCAAATAGAACTAGCATGTAGCATGGGTCTCTTAAACATAAAGTAATTATGGTGTAGTAGTTAGTACTTAAAACTTGTATATAAGGGTCCTAAGTTCAATCCTTGTTTGTAACTTTTTTTAATATTTTTAAATTATATATGGTATCCTTATTTTGAAAATTTGTCCTAGGCGCCTATGAGCTCAGGACTGGCCTTGGACAGGAGTCAGGCCCAAAATCTTGAAATCAATTAAATGGTTAGAAGAACTCCGTGATCAGAATAGTCTGATCCAATCCAACCTATACTTTCGACCCTCTAAACTCTAGGATCTGCTATGCATAAGATCTTTCCGTACTAAAAATAGTTATTATAAATTTTTTTAATAAGAAGTATAGTGTTTTCAGTATAAATTACTAATGGAGTTCTCTGGAAACTTGTAGAAGAAGAGAAAGATGGAGAAAAAAGAGAAACTACGTATGTTGTACTTGGGAGGAACCCTTCCACGGGTTTCCACTTTGAATATTTACAACAGCCCAATTTGTTACAAGAGATAATGAGCATATCATTAGGAGATAGGCATAGTTTGTTGGCACAATTGACTAGGTAGTTATAACTAACTATAACACTCCCTCTTGAGTATGCATAACTCAATTACCAATTCATCAGCCCAACTGGTTTATGCCAAAAAATCGGTCTAGTCCGACTAAAATTGGGTCTTTTAAAGAACCGTCGATTTTTTATTTTAAAATCGGGTTCAACTGGTCGAACCGGTTCACAATTGAACCAACCAATTTTGATTTTATTTAAAAAATCAAAAATAATTATCATGTTATATTTGGACCATTTGATTCTTGGTTTGGTTTTGATACACCTCATATTTGTAATATTAAACCAAACCACCACATTAAGAACCAAACCAAACCAAATGAAGAAGTAAATATGGATATCTTACCTATTTGAACCAAGTCAAACCAAGTCTATTTGAATCCCGATTGAACCCGAATGCGACCTATACCAAAAATTGTCGGTTCCGTCATCGGTCCGATTTTTAAAACATTGGTCTTCATAAATAATCAACATCTGTCTTCGTGGATGATCATCATCAGTATTTAGGTGTGTGTTAATATATATATATATATGTAATATAATATACTATAATATTTTTGTAATATTCTACTGCACATCGCCGTTGATAGGAACCTGGTAGAAAAACCACGTGACAAGTATATTGATCATAAAAAAACAAGCGAGTCTTGATGCAAAAGCTATCAAAGCCTTCTAGTTTCAAGTACGATCTTGTTTAGAAGTTCGAAAAGAGTTGTACAAGCATGGTTTATAAAAGCTTATCTCCACTGCTGAAGTCGCAAGTTCTTCGAATAAAAGTTCGTGTTGTTGAAGTCGTTGTGCGCTTCGGATAAAATCACAAGTTGTAGGAGCTACAAGCACTTTGGATTCAAAGCTTGTGTTTCAATATTGTGACTATAGTGGATGCAACTCCGAACAAGAGTTCTCGGGCCTAGACTAGTCCTCTCAGAGGGAAACTAGAATAAAATCTCGGTGTTGCGTTTGTTTTCTAAACTCTGCTGCTTTTAATACTTGTCTTACACACACTTTGCACTTTGCTTTCACTTAGAATAATTTTTTATTGGATAGATGTTTTCACTGCACTTTATTCACCCCCTGTAGAGTTGCCTAACGGTTTTTCAATTGGTATCATAGCTAGATCTCTTATTACTAGACTAACATCCCTAAGAGTTATGGAAACTATTGGATCTATCCACAATGGTGAAGGACAGTCGACAAATAGGTTATCCCTATTTGATGGTACCAGCTACATATACTAGAAGACACGTATGAGCTTCTAGTTGAAGTCCCTTGATTTTCATATGTGGTCTGTAGTAATATATGGGTGTCATAAGCTACCTAGAATAGTCGCAGATGACAACCTTACTCAGAAGTCCCATGATAAATACACAGACAGAAAAGAAATACACTAGTCTTGATGCTAAATCTATTAACGCATTATTTTGTGCTTTAGACAGAACTGAATTCAACATGGTCTCTACTTGTACCACTTTACACGAAGTATGGAAGATTCTTTAGGTCACTTATAAAGGAACCACGCAAGTAAAAGAATCAAAGATCAATCTTCAAACACAAGAATATGAAGCATTCAAGATGAAGCATAATAAAATGGTGACTCAAATGTTCACACAGTTCCTAAACATCATCAACCCTCTATCCTCTGTTGACAAGGAGTACATCAACCATGAAAAGATTCAAAAGGAACTCAGAGGACTCACAAAGAACTGGAATACCAAGGCCACAACAATCGTTGAGGGGAATGATTTGACAACAATGACTCTCGAGACGCTAATGGGGAAGCTTATGTCTCATGAGCTAGATCTTAAAGAATTTGAAGAGCCTACAGCAAAGAAAAAAATGATTGCACTCAGGGCACATCATCACAAAAAAGCCTCCAACTACGACCCTGAGGACGATGATTCTCAAGACGATGACGTTGCGCTGATTACCAGAAACTTCAAAAAATTTCTGAAATTTGAGAGATCAAAGAAGGAGTCAAATGGCAATAGTAATAAAGAGGCAATGTGCTATTACTACAAAGAGCTTGGCCACATAAAGAGGGAATGCCCGATGATAAAGAAAGGAAGTCGAAGTGATCGCATCTAGAATAAATTCATCAAGAAAGTATGCTAACATAAACATCTGGCATGAGAGCAAAGCAGGTGAGTCTGAAGAAGAAGAAAGGACTCGAGACTCTGCAAACCTCTGCTTTATGGCACTAACTAATCAATTATCAAATAAAACCAACTATGATGATTTCACTTTTGATAAATTAGGTGATGCCTTTAGTGATCTACTAGAAGAATATAAAAAGATTAATAGTAATTTCAAGCATGCCAAGAAAGATATTCAATCTTATCAGACTGAGATTGAAGAACTTACTACTCTACTAGAAGAAGTTAAGGATACGTCTTATTGTAATAATCAAGACGAGATATCCAAACTTAAGATTAGTCTTCGTAAGGATCTTGATTGCAATGATAAGAGATCTCAAGAGAATACTAAACTCTAGGAGGAACTCGAATCCGAGAAGAAGAAGTATCGTATATCTACTCTTAGAATAGATGCTTTAATTACTAAGTATGATGAAATGTGTGCTACCTCTAAAGGATTAGAGACTAGATTGGGTAAAATGATTGAACAACCTATTATCCAACCTAACACGAGTCACGTAGCCAAGCAAGTGAGCACGCACAATAAGACTTAGCAAGAAAGGATAATAGATCTCATCATTATGCATACAGAACACACTAGTCCAAATCTTATTACTATGCATGCAAATCACAACACACCATGCCACACAATCACGTATTCTAATATAGATATCCTCATAAATTACAGAGCACAACTTCACATAAACATACCTACCATCCTGCAGCTAGCATCAACAACCTTGCCATTTGTTACTATTGTGGAAGAAAATGGCATATTTCTAAATTTTGTAGAACTAGAAAATTGGTAGATACAAATATTTATGCATGGGAACCAAAAGCTAACGCAACAGGACCTACGAGAAAATGGGTACCAAAGGTTACTTCTTTAACTTGTTTTGTAGGTGGAACCTCCTTCTCATGCTAGGAGCAAGTGGATTCTCGATAACGGCTTCTCACAACATATGACTAGTGACGCCAACTTATTTGCAATGCCATCGATGAAAAAGGAAGGATATGTTTTCTTCAGTAACAACCTTAAGGGCTATATCATTGGTAATGGTAATGTAGGTATTCCTCACTGTCATGTCATCAAGGATGTTCGTCTAGTTACGGAATTAAAATATAATCTACTCATCATAAGTTATCTTGTTGATCACGGTTATGGCATTAACTTCGTAAAAGACAAATGTTCCATACATGAAAGGACTTCCAATAAATCATATTTGAAGGTATAAGAGAATATAATATCTATATTTTCTATCTATCAAAAGATACTAACCATGTAGGCAGATGCCTATATGCTAACAAGAATGACAACTGGTTATGGCATATGCGACTAGGACATGCAAATATGGACACCATCTCTAGACTATCCATAAAGAAACTGTTAAGAAGACTTCCAAATATTCCCTTCAAGAAGGATATGATATGTTCTGACTGTGAAAAGAACATAGCTTATACTAAATCCTCCTTTAAATTAATAAACGCTGTAAGTACCTCTAGACCTCTTCAACTTCTGCATATGGACTTATATGGACCTAGTAGGGTCGCCAGTCTTGGCGGTAAGCTTTATGCATATGTCATTGTGGATGGTTTTTCTAGATACACATGGTTTTTTTTCTTGCGAATAAAAATGAAACATTTTCTTAGTTTGTTGCTTTCGTGAAAACATACACAATGAAAAGGACTTCATGATTACTCGCATCCGAAGTGATCATGGAGACAAATTTGAAAACGGCAACTTTAAAATTTTTTGCAAAGAAAATAGTTTTTCGTATGAACTTTCCTGTCCTAGAACTCCTTAACGAAATGGTGTTGTGGAGTGGAAGAATAGAACTCTTGGTGATATGGCTAGAGTCGTGTTAAATCAATATAATCTTCGGAAATATTTTTGGGCTGAAGCTGTAAATATAGCATGCCATGTTTTAAATAGAGTGATTATTCGACCTATATCGAAGAAGACACCCTATGAGCTTTAGTTTGATAGAATTACCAATTTAAGTTATTTTAAAGTTTTTGGCTGCAAGTGCTTTATTTTTAATACTAAAGATAATCTAGAAAAATTTGACTCTAAGGCCCATGAAGATATTTTTCCAGGTTATGCCGCCAAAAGCAACTGCTATTATATTTTCAACAAGCAATGGCTGACCATTGTAGAGTCAATCAACATCATATTCGATGAGCTCAACCAACAACTACAACATGAAAGTGACGATGATGATATAATTCAAGTAAATGACAAATCCAATGATACAAGCACATCAAGTAATCTGGACGATCGCCTGAGATTATCTTCAGATCATCCAAAGGAATTGGTAATAGGTGATGTATCCAAAGGTGTAAATACTTGCTCTTCTAATAAAAATATCATTGCTAATATTGCTTTCATCTCTAAGGTAGAACCTAAGAATAGAGGAGAAGCTTTTACTAATGAATTTTAGATTTTTGCTATACAAGAGGAACTCAACCAATTTGATCATAATCAAGTTTGGAAACTCATTCCTAAACCAAATAATTATCCGATCATTGGTACCAAATGGATATTCTGAAATAAAGTATATGAGAATGGTTCATCCATACGCAACAAGGCACGTCTCGTAGCTCAAGGCTATAATCAAGATGAAGGCATTGACTACGATGAGACAGATGCTCCAGTTGCTCGACTAGAATCCATTCGAATGCATCGTGCTTTTGCTAGCTTTTATAATTTCAAATTATTTCAAATTGATGTTAAAAGTGCTTTTCTAAATGATTTTTTATCAAAGAAGTGGTTTTTGTTAAGCAACTCCCTGGTTTTGAAGATTTCAAATCCTAACCACGTATTCTAGCTAAGAAAGACACTATATGGACTCAAACAAGCCCCACGTGCTTGGTAGGAGCGCCTAAGTTCTTTTATACTTGAAAACATTTTTTAAAAAGGAAAAGTTGATACGACCCTTTTTATAAAAACTTACGGTAATTCTATGCTTTTAGTACAAAGAAAAAGTTGATATGACCCTTTGGTCGACCAATCAAACAAAAATTATGCCAAAAAAGTAATAGAACCTTACCTATTTTGTCAACCGAACTCTGGTCGAACTCTGGCCGAAATATGGCCGAACTCGGTCTAGATGAATCTGGACATTACAGACAGTTGTGCAATCCCAGGTATTATGACATCCAATGTTCGAAAAATTCAATTATATACCTGAATTCTGACCGAACTCTGCCCACAAAATCCTATAAATTGGCTTGTATTTCCATATTCTTACTCACTCATCTATTCTTAGTTTTCTTATCCTATAGAATGATCTCTGAGGTTTAACCTTCATATCTTTATAATCAACTTCCTCAACCTTCTTGTTCCAAGTGCGATCTCGGTTAGAAGTCTAAAAAGAGTTATATAAGCTTGGTTTATAAAAGCTTATCTCTGCTGCTGAAGCCACGAGTTCTTCGGATAAAAGCTCGTGTTATTGAAGTCGTTGTGTGCTTCAGATAAAAGCACAAGTTGTAGAAGCTGTAAGCATTTCGGATTCAAAGCTTGTGTTTTACTATTGTGACTATAGTGGATTCAACTCCAAGAAGTGTTCTCGGGCTCGGACTAGTCTCTAAGAGAAAAACCAGGATAAAATCTTGGTGTTTGTATTTACTCTCTAAACTATGATGCTTTTAATACTTCTCTTATACACACATAATTTTATTCTGTTGGTTGTACTCTACCTTCACTTAGAATAAATTTTTATTGGATAGATATTTATGTTGCACTTTATTAACCCCCCTCTAGAGTTGTCTATGGTCCTTCACTGACGTGCTTTATTTCTACTCTGAAATGGCGAGGTTCTGCATCATTGCTTCTGGTCTTTGGTGCTCGACTTTTAACTTTTGATAGACCACATTATGATACGAAGAGTGCCACATTTTTATTCAATCTGTGCCACCAAAACATCATGCGGAGGTCCTTATACGTCTTAGTACAACCTAGAAGTAAGAAATATTTTGTGTAGTGGGCCTTCGACATTATCTCCTATCCGAGCTCTGTGTCCTCTGGAATGCACAACTGATCCTTCACTCGCAACACTCGGTCTCATTCTTTGCAAAGTCAGATGCCTTACCCGTTGAAATTAGCTCTTACATCTTCTTCTTATATAGGTGTCACTCTCGTTTCCCGTTATACGTATTTTTAGTATTCGTGTACGGATTTCTAACATTTGTCAGGTGGATTGTAGTTAGACTTGTCTTGCTTAGCTTAGCCTTGGTTTAAATCTTGACTTGATTGGTTCGACTTGGTTCAACATGACATGACTTGGCTTGGCTTGGTTTGGTTTATATTGAGTTGAGATGAGAGGGGTTGCTATATAAGTCAACTTCTTCTCTCTCCTCTATTATTTGTATTTACTTCTTCATCTTCTTCATTTACTCCTTCCTCCTACCAAGCCTAGGCAAGTACAACTTGCTTCATGATGGATCTCAAGTTTTATTGTTCCATTCCCTTCTTTACTTTATTCTAAGCCTCTTTAGAACTTGACATTTTTGGATTTGATGGATGGATTCTTGTAGATCTAAGTTTGTAACTTTTCAGTTTTTTTTGGTTTTGATCTCTAAAACTTGGTTATGTTCGAAAACTAATGGTTCTATATTGTAGAGAATTCAATTTAATACAGTTTTGGCTTTTATTTCGCTTGATTTTGACTTCGGATGAGGAAGTTATGGCCATGGCAAGTTTTCAGAACTTTTATGGCTGAACTTGCTGTTGGGGACGATAACCCCCATGCGCCCGGGAAGCCATGCGCGTGAAGTCCCGGCAACGTATTCTTTGACTCCGAGCGTGTCATGCGCGTAGTCTTCCAAAGCGTATGTACTGAAGACGCAGCATGAGTTCTGATGTGCGGATGCGCAGGAATTCTGATGCGCGGATGCGCAGGAATTCTGACGTGCAGATGCGCAGGAATTCTGATGCGCGGATGTGCTGATGCGCAGGAATTCTGATTCGCGGATCCGCAGGAATTCTGATGCACGGACGTGCTGATGCGCGGATGCACAGGAATTCTGACGCGCGGATGTGCAAGAATTCTGATGCGCGGATGTGCTGATGCGCAGGAATTCTGATGCGCGGATGCACAGGAATTTGCATGCGCCAGAATTGCATTATTTTGCTATTTTTGCCCGTTTGGGCTATTTTGTAGGTAAAATATTAAAAAACTCAAAACATGAAAGTTGTAGGTCTTTGTCTTGGCTTCAAAAATCTTCTTGTCTCACTTTAATCAGGGTTCATATGTGACTTATGGTTTCATTTCCATATGGGTGTTCTCGATCTTCTTTGCATGTTGTATATACTTGACCTAAATTGCAGCGACCCGAATTGACACTTGATAGTCTTGAGCTAGTAACTTGAATCCGGTACGAACATGATAACATGAACACGACATGATAACTCTTGATAGTGACCCGTCGTGGTGCACTCTTGACAAGTAACTTGACATGATAATTCTTGATGGTGGTCCGTTGTGACGCACTCTTGACTTGATAAAGTAACCTAACATGATAATCTCGATATGTCTTGCTAAGTAACTCTTGTCTTAACACCGTGGATAATTTTTTTGATTGTGCCTGTATAAGCTACATGTTCCGTCGTGCATCATGTCTAGGACATGAATTTCTAATTTCCCACGGTCAGGGATTTATACTAAATCAGACCAGGTTAATGACTAGATTGATCAAGTAGTTCATATTGAGAGATATTTTGGTTACAAGCAATCCCGTTATCTGGGCGCCTTCTCTGATGGACTTGTAGCCTACCGTCGAGTAGGGCACATTTCCAGCCCACTGTCATGTGGGGCACTTCATGAAACAAGTTCTATGCACACTGTCATGTGTTGTACCTCCAAGTCACCTAATAACTCTCTTAGGGTACATTTGTCTCCTGGGCGATGTATCTACTATAAATCCTTGTAACTTGCGTCTGGATAACCTGGATAGTCTGCAGGGCTTGTGGCCGTAGGAATATCTCATTGCATCTTGCTAGTAACTAGGCTTGTGATAACCCTAGTTAGTTAAAGTATCAAGTCGTACTCTTTGCTTGGCCGTGAATGTTGGATGGAGTCCTATCTTGTCTAGTCTTGCCTAGATCCAGTACATGCTTATCTCAGGACATGCTTGTTTATTCTTTACTCTTGTCGATAATTGGTTAGAGACTAAGTTCTGTTCAGGCGAAGGGTTACAACCCCGGTCCATGTTTGGTTTATGGGTTGTAACTTGGTTACCGAAATAGTCCTTTAGTTATCTTATCGTTTATCACCCTATTTTCTCTAACTCATGTCTTTTGTTATTTCATTTATGCTCTGTGTTTTAACTTGCTGGTTTTAGTTCTTAAGTGAAGCCTCCCTTGAGGCACTTGCTCTTTCTGGGGTCTGACCCAGCTGGTTTTGTATGGCCAGATTTTGGAGCATCACCCGAGGATCTACCTGCCTTCCAGCCAGATGGTGACCACTAGAAGAAACCCTGGCAACGAGTGGGTTCTTATTTTGCTCTCCCACTCCCTTGTAAAATATTCTTTTGAGGCGTTTAGCCGCCGAGCAAGTGTTAGCTTCTGTTGAATACTTATATTTCTTGTCTGCCTACGGACTGTAACATGATTAACAAATCCTAAGGTTGATCATGTATGACTGAAACTCTTGCTAGTCCTCACATTTTGTACGACTCGTTTCATGATCATCTGTATATGAAATGTATAGGATGCCTTGCTATTGAGTATCTGATGGTCTAACATCTTATAACCATTATTACTTGCTTAAGATTGAGACACTAGGCTTGTTCTTGACCATAAGAGACTAATGGCTTGTAGAAAAACTCCCATACATCTAGACAGCTGTGACCGTATATGGAGGTGGATCACACTTCTAAATACGTAGCTGGCAGTGTCTGCCCCCGCTCTCCAGTATTCTGGTTCTGGGGTGTGACAATAGGTCGTCCTTCTGAGCGGGCTTGACGTTTTTAACAAAATCAACTCTAGTTGCAATTGAGCCAGTTGTACTCCCATGAAACGAACTCGTAGTTCAATGCTATTTCCTCTAAGTCTCATAATAGCCTTTCATCGACGGATAACGATACCATATAATTTTATCTCAATACATCCTCTATAATATCTTCCTTGTCTGGTGTGTAGTCAATCGTCAAGTCATAGTCCTTGATAAGCTCTAGAGCCTCTGCCGTAAGTTTACCTACTTTAGGGTGAAGAAAAACTTAAGCCTCTTATGATCCATGTAAATCTTGTAAGCCACACCATAGAGATTGTACCATCATCATTTTTAACACGAACACAATTGCCGCTAATTTTAAGTCGTACATGAGGTAGTTTTTCTCGTGCATCTTCAATTATCTTAAAGCGAAGGATATCACTATCTCTCTCTACATGAGCACACATCTCCAGTCCATCAAGAAGTGAGTATCGGGGCCAAAATGAGCCTCTGCTTAAGCGCCTCAAAGCAAGTCTCACAGTCATCAGACCACTCGAACTGTTGGCCCATGTGTCATGATCAACCTAATTTCGATAGTTGACCTAAAACTCCGACTTTGATATGCAAAGCAAGAAGACTACAGAAGACTGCAACCGAGCTCGTCAAAGCAAAGTTTTTACAACTTATTCTGTATTTTTTATTTATTGAGTCTAGATAATTTTGTGAGTCGGATCACTGGCATTTAGAACTTTATCCTTACAAAAACAAACCTATCTTTTTCCTAAACCAAACCAATATCTAAAAGCTTTTTCTGAACCTAAATATCCTGAAAACCTAGTAGCCAAACTCGGACCAAACTCGGTCCCCTTGAATCACTCCTGGTCAAGCATTTCCTAGTCTTTTGGATCTTCAACATTCAAAAATTTGAACGTTTACCCTAACCGAGTTCTGTCCGAACTCTGGTTCAAAAACTACTATAAATAGAGAAGAATTTGATATTTACTCACTCATTTTTCTATTCATTCTAAGCCTTCCTAGTCCAAAGAGCTTTTCAATCTTCATATTTCCAAGACAACTCCCATTCTTCTAAGTGCCAGTGGTTTCCGATTAGGAGTATTCGAGTTGTACAAGCTTGGAGTATAAAAGCTTTTCAGAAAAAGTTGAAGTTTGTTCGTGGGCGTCCGAAAAAACATGACGTTGTAAGAAGTCAGCGTGTTTGTAAGAAGTCAGTGTGTCCTTCGGAGTAAAGCACGCGGTGTAATCTCTATTTCAAATAGTGGATTTAACATCGAGCATGAGTACTCGAGACTGGACTAGTCCTCTCAGAGGGATACCAATATAAAATCTTGGTGTCTGCGTATTGCTTTCTTCTCCCTTTTTTACTTACTACTTTACATTACTACTTTTAATTATCTGTTTACATTTGTCTTTTCCTGTACTTATTTTTTATTGGGGACATTACTTCCATTACACTCTATTCACCCCCCTATAGAGGTGCTACCGATCCCACAATTGGTATCAGAGCTAAGTTTCTCTAAATATAACTAAAACTCTTAGAGAAATGGCATAATTATATACTAGTAATGGTGAAGGCCAGTCTACAAATATGCTACCCCTATTTGATGGCACAAGCTACACGTATTGGAAAACACGCATGAGCTTTTATCTCAAGTCACTTGATTTCGATTAATTATGGTCAATTGTCATTTACGGTTACAAGAAACCACTACCTGTCGTCGTTGATAGGAACCTGGTAGAAAAACCACGTGACAAGTATATTGATCATAAAAAAACAAGCGAGTCTCAATGCAAAAAAAACCACTACCTATCTATCTTCTCTTGGAAAAGATTACAATAATCATGAAAAGATTCGAAAGGTACTTCGTGGGCTGACCAAGAACTGGAATCCCACGGCAACGGCTATTATTGTAGGAAACGATCTCACTACAATGACTCTCGAGACTCTTATGGGGAAGCTTATGACACATGAGCTGGACCTTAAGGAATTCAAAGAGCCAGCACCAAAGGAGAAGACTATCGCATTCAAGGCACATCATATAATAGCTTCTGATGACGAGAGTGAGAATGATAGCTCAGACAACAAGCAAATGGTCCTTATGACGAGAAACTTTAGAAGATTCCTGAAGTATGAGAAGTCCAACAAGAAGAAGAAAGATTCTAGAGATGACAAAGAACCAATTTGCTACAGCTGTAAGAAGACCGATCATATCAAAAAGGACTGTCTTGTTGTAAGAAAGAAAAGCAGATATGAACAATCAAACAAAAGAAGGACTTCAATAAAGAATTATGCCAATACCAGCATCTGGTGTGAAAGTAAGGCGAGTGCTTCTGAAGAAGAAGAAAGGCCTCGCAACACAGCCAATTTATGCTTCATAGCTACAGATGCTAAGGTAACTTGAAATCCTTTATAAGAATTTACTTTTAATAAATTATCTGATGCCTTTAGTGATCTACTAGAAGATCTAAAGAAGATGATGGATATGTATAAGTGTGCTAAGAAAGAGCTGAAAGCAGTTCAATTTGAGTTCTCTAAGCAATCTCAAATAGTGGAAGATATTAGAGATAAAATGTCTTCTAGTAACATGGATGAGATTTCTTCTTTGAATTTGAGATTACATGACACTCTTGAGGAGCTTGAGAAAGCAAATCAATATAATGTAAAACTCAAGGATCTCTATGAATTAGAGTAGAAGAAGTACAATATTTCTGCTCAAAGGATAGATGCACTCACAGTCAAATAAATTGAAGCATGTGATGTGTCTAAAAAGTTAGAGATTAACTGGGTAAACAGGTTGTCAAGCCTATAACTCAAGTGAAAATGAATCACACGGCTAAACACAAACACAACACACCCAACACTACTAGAACTTCCAAAAGCCATGCATTCATGTATAAATTTTCTCACAAGAAATCACACACTTCTTCAAAAACACACATACATTATCTTCAAACTCCATCTAGCATAAACATGTCAGCTACATGTCATTATTGTGGTATAAGAGAACATATGTCACATCAATGTAGGATTAGGAAGTTAGTAGAGATGAATATATATATTTGGGTTCCAAAAACTAACATATATGAACCCTCAAGAAAGTGGGTACCAAAGGTTATATCTTTAACTTGTGATGTAGGTGAACCTTCCTCCTCTAACTAGAAGCAAATGGATTCTCGACAGTGGTTGCTCCGGACATATGACGAGTGACAATAATTTGTTTGCAACTCTATCGATGAAGAAAGAAGGCTATGTCTCCTTTGGAAATAATTTAAAAGGACGTATAATTGGTATTGGCGACATAGGTTGTTTTCCCACTCCTATTATTAAAGGTGTATGTTTAGTAACAAAATTAAAACATTACCTACTGAGCATAAGTCAATTGACTGATCATGGTTATGGAATTGATTTTGTTAAGGATAAATACTTTATTTATGATAAATCTTTTGGAATAATCTCTTTTGAGGAAATAAGAGAGGACAACATTTATGTTTTATATCAAGCAGAAAGTACTAATAGTACAAGGAAGTGTCTATACACATCTCCAGACGAAAGCTGGGTATGGCATATGCATCTTGGACATACAAACATGGACACAATTGTAAGATTATCCATAAAAAACTGGTAGGAGGCTTACCTGATATTACTTTCAAGAAAGATATAGTCTGTGCCGAGTGTGAAAAGAATAAGTCATCCAGATCATCTTTCAAATCAATAAACACTGTAAGTACCTCTAGACAACTTTAATTGTTATACATGGATTTATTTGGACCAAGTAGAGTCGCTAGTCTTGGCGGTAAGCTATATGCTTTCGTAATAGTTGGTGACTGTTCACGATATACTTGGGTTTACTTTCTTGCAAATAAAAATGAGGCCTTTCCTGAATTTGTTTCTTTTTGTAAAAAGGTACAAAAATGAGAAAGGATTCATGATTACTCGCATTCGAAGTGATCATGGAGGAGAATTTGATAACCATGACTTTAAAACTTTTTGTGATTCAAATAATTTATCACACGAATTCTCTTGCCCCAGAACTCCTCAACATAATGGTATTGTGGAGAGGAAGAATATAACTCTAGGCATTATGGCCAGAGTTATGCTTAACCAGCATAATCTTCCAAGATATTTTTGGGCAGAAGCTGTTTATACAGCATTCTATGTGTTAAATAGAGTTCTTATTAGACCGATCTCCAAAAAGACTCCTTATGGATTATGGTTCAATAGAACTCTTAATATCAGCTATTTCAAAGTGTTTGCTTGCAGATGTTTTATCTTAAATACTAAAGATAATTTAGGCAAGTTTGACGAGAAGGCTAATGAAGAAATATTTCTCGGATATGCGACAAAAAGCAAGGGATACAGATGAAGAACGTATAGGCAACTCTAGAGGGGTGAATAGAGTTTGTGTAGACAATAACCAATTAAAAATTCAACTCTATACCAAGTTCAGAAAGCAACTATCAAGAGAATATATAATCAGAGTAGTAATACAAAAATTAAGAGAGACCAGAAGAGCATACGCAAACACGTCGATTTAATATGGTTTTCCTCGTAGAGGACTAGTCCAGGCCTGAGAACTCTTGCTCAGGATTGAAATCCACTATTTGTGAAATAGCGTACACCATGTGCCTTTAGTCCGAAGAGCACGCAAACTTCTTTACAAAACACGAGCTTTTAGATCGAAGTGCTCGAACACTTCAACTTCGCGAAAAGCAAAACTTAAAATTTTCCAAGTGACTTTTCTTTCACTCTGCACAACTTCTAGCTGATATCGCACTGAGCACCTTGGACTAAGGAGAGTTGTAGCTTAGAAGATATGGAAGAATGGGGCTTGGAGTAGTAGAGCTTAGAAAGCTTGAATATTTGAAGGTAATAGATGATTTGAAATGAGATAATTCAAGCTCTATTTATACTACTCTGGGGAGGCAGAGTTCGGCCCGAATTCTGTCCCAAGAATTAATTTTAAATATTGGACAGCTTGTACGAAGCAGGCCCTAAAAATTAGGGTGCTGAAAATCAGGGGCAGAGTTCTGCCCGAACTCTACCTTAGACAGAGTTCTGCCCAAATTCTGCCTTCCTTTGGCCAGAAGCTCTATATGGCTATAAGTTGGTGTGGTTTGATATAGGAGTTGGTCTATTTGTGTAGTAGAGCTTGGGAAAGTATGGCTAGGGGTCGAGAGGACTCAGTACGACTCAACGTACATAATTTTTAGACTCAATAAAATAAAAGATTACAGACTCGAGACCAAGTACATTAGTAAAGACACAGCTTGTAGACGACGTCTTGTCTCTATCAAGGAATGTTCTGTCTTGAGCTCAATGTGTCGTATTAGATCATATCATATATTTGTCTGTTAACTATCTAAATCAGGTTGACTGTGATCCGATTTGGGTCAATAATCTCCCCCATTTTGATAATTGACAAAATGATATTTGTATGTCTCAATATTCATACCTGGACACATATTAAAGGAGAGAGAAAATTTACAAATATGCCATCGCTCCCCCGCAATGTAATATGCCTGTTCTTGTACATAAGTTTTTGACAGATATTCATATACAATCACATAAAATATCACATCACATGTTTCTCCCCCTTTTGTCACTTAGCAAAATAGACACAATATAAAGCTCCCCCGTAAAAGGATAGAAAATGAAATCAATCCTAAGTAAATGAATCAGAGCATGATAAAGGCATGGACAATCATGATCAATATATACTAAATGAAGAATAATAGGAGTAGTGTGTAACGACATGTATGGAAACTACATACCGAATTTAGAGTATCAAAACGAAAATAGCTTGTCAAAACACAAATAGTTGGTAAAACTAAAAGAATTTAAAAATAATCAGCAGATAGTTTACCAACATGAAATCAAAGAAAGAACTCCAAAACATAATATGATATGAAATATTACTCTAGTTTTGGAAGAGAATTATGAAATAAAGGATTTCAGTTAAAAGCCATGGGGATTAGATAATTATAAATAATAGATATCAAAGAAGAAAGATACCAATTGAGATATTGAAATATATAAACTTGATATCAATTGAATATATAAACTTGAAACATTGATCAATGAAACTATGATAGTCACAATTGTCCACCGATAAATAGTGGAACAAAATAAAGGAATGATCAATGTAAAATAGAGCAATTGATATAAAATGATCTCATTATTTGTAAATCTATTTGTTTATGTAAAGTTCATATATTTGAACTCAATTACCTTATCATGCTATATGAATACCCTTTAGATAAACATGAAGGTAAAAAAATACTTGAGAAAGAGAAATTCAGTCGACTTGAATGCCCCCCCCCCTTAAAGTAGTACCAATGAAAGCACAATAGTCATCAAGTTAAGATATGAAAGCACAATAGTCATCAAGTTAAGATATGAAAGTTAATATTCACGAGATGACTTATTTAACTCATATAAAAGAGAGAGATAATATGATGAAAACAATTGCATATACCCTCATAAACCTTTCATGAAATAACAGTCTCATGACCTCAATCACTAAGATATGAATAATGAAGAAAATATGGGTCTATGATGAATTAGGTATACGACATAGTAAAGGGTATAAATGAATTGGACAAATTAATGTGCTCCCCCTAAAAACATGCGTATCTAGTTCTAAAGTATTTATAGCATAAAAAAGATAACTTCAAGATCTAGGGGTAAATCAACTATGGATTTCTCTACCTTGCTCAATGCATATAAGGATATAAGATCATCATAAAATGAATAATGTCATCTTTAGTTAAGGAGAGATATCCAATTAATGGCCAAAATAATATTCCAATTAAGCACATTTAATCAAAAGATGACATACATTAGCTATTAAAGAAGAATTTAAATATGATATATCAATGTATGTTACCTTTTGAGGAGAAGATCATCATGTAAAGAAATAAGGTCCATTAAAACCATCATGATAAGAATCACAATATAGCTCGAAAATAAAAATAAAACTAAAAAAATGTCCATGATTATCTAATTAAGAACGAATCAACCAATTTGTTACTTTGCATGGACTAGGTATGTTTTACCATATATGTACATCAACGGATAAAAGTCAGACCTTGCTAATGGTAAATTAATGACCCATCAAGTTCAAATAGCAAAGGCCCATATGTGGCAATCCATGAGTAGTCAAAGTAGAGTAATAAATTAGCTTGATAATCACATAATAAGATAATTTAAGACTACTCAATCATTAGGATCATTCATAAAGTAAAACAATAAATAATTATGATCAGTCATAAATCTCATCAAGAGAAAATCTAAAAACCATATAAACAAACCAATAGAAAATATAGAAAAGAGTCAATCTTATTTAAATGATTGTAAATTTATTTCAAAGAAATGTAATAATAATATGATAAAATTATGACTCAAAAGTGAGAGGAACTTGAAAGATACGTGCTAATGACTAGTATGGAAGAAAGTTAAAGCAGGAATCACAAACTTCCAAGAGAAACAAGATCTAATCAAGAATTTGTAAAAGTAGTTTTTTTAGAGAAAAAACATATGTATCTAAAATAGGATCCAAATAACATCTAGGAGAACCACAAATCTTGTTTATGTAAACTAGTATATCATATATAGATTGAAAAGAAAAATAATAATAGCTAGATGTGTGAAAGTGAACCAAATTATATAACTTAACAATATATCATAAATAAGCAAGCTACATAACTAATTAAGATTAATGAGGTAGGCCATTAAAACATGCTCATTAAATCTTAAGTTACTAACACTAAAGATACTTGCTTAAGCATAGAGTTCACACTAAGGATAATACATTTTGAATAATCAAAATGCTTTATAGACTCTTTACTAAGCAAGAATAAGAGTAAGAGGATAACTTAAATAAAAGAGTTATGCTCTTCTCAAAATGAGGCTAAATAGATACTCATGAAAATATAATGAAACAAATCTCTTTGCCAAGTATTGAGGTTAACCGAAGATAATAAAATAATAGATCGATCTAGAGAATGCAAAATATTATAGCCATTATAAAATAAGTGTATTCTCTAGAAATGGAAAATCTCAACGCATAAGCTCAAACCATAGTAGCTAAGCATATGAGAAATACGATATATTAATTACATGTATTCTAATGTGATCATTGGGCAATAATAATAAAATATTTATAGCTCAAAATATAGGGCTAGATATGATGATGTATTTTGGAACTTAGGGGACAGGGTATAGTACATTGGATCCAGAACTCGATAATGGTTGCAAGTAGACCTTAATAAATCTTAAGTTTATAAAGTATTGATTACTTTGGGTTAGCTGTAGCCGGTTCCCAGCTAGCGATAGTCCAAAGACTAGTACACCGTGTCGCTTTAGGCTATTTACACCTGTATGATAGAAGGACCCATTCGGCTTGTTCCCAAAATGTTCTTTACTTTTAAGAACTTAGATTTAAAGGAATATAGGCAGTATCATCAAACAACATCAAAATCCAAAATCTATAAGTATAAGAAAGGGAAATACCCAAATAATAATCAAAGAATGTTCATCAAAATTGCTAAGAATGTTTTCAAAATAAACATTTTCATAATGCACTTATGGAGATAAATATATAGAAGATACATACTCAAAATGTGCACTAATAAGTGCAGTGATTTTAACAAGTAAGGTAAAGCACAAAACCATGCGATCCTTAAAAGAACTTCCATAAAAGTTATGAACAAGACACTAAAAAATATTTTCTCTCAACATTCCAACTTAAAGGTATTGAATAAATAAATATCAACAGTTAGAATCGCATATATATATATATATATATATATATATATATATATATATATATATATATATATATATATATATATTCACCCGAACACTCCTTTTATTTCATAAACCAGAAGTGGTACAAAAGAAACTTAGAAAACCAAACTACAAAATAGGTATCTCGACATGAGAACATCGAGTCATTGCTTTCTTCACTTGATGTCTGACTTCGACGATTAGCTGTACCGAGGAGGAGTAAGCTTCGTATCGCCATTTATTGTGATTTTTCCATAGCACCCAGCATATAACGCCTACCATGACTTGCTTGACATGCTTCTATCTTTTTTGCCACCAACTCTGGAACCTCTGCAACATATCAGCCCTATTCGACCGAACTCCGACCACCACTTAAAAATATTGCCACATAGATGATGCTAAATCTCCCTCACCGAAGATATGAAAAACAGTCTCTCTAGCTGGATTGGAGCAATAGTGACATGTCGAAGCCATAGAAAACCCGAGTTTCTAAATATTATCATCTGTCGGCAGCTTATTGAAAATGATCCTCAATAGCAATATCGACCACTTAGATGGCATACATTTGTTGCAAATATTCTTAAAGAATACCTGTTGAGGAAATTGGACGCGGATTTGATTCCACGCCGAGCTAATAGAGAATTCCCTTGCAGGATGAGGAATCCAAGCGAAGTTGCCTTGGTCATCTTCCAGAATGAAGGCTTCCCCTAGCTGTCTTTCGAAATAAGATGTTTCCAAACGTATGATGCAGTCGAAGTAAGCTCTACATGTTGAGGATGGGAAAGCGCACAGTACTTAGCCTTCATATACCCTGCCCATAGAGAATTCGTCGATCTGAGCTTCTACCATAGCTTGACCGTCATAGTATCTAAGACATCCCCTAATCGTCTTACACCAAGGCCTCCTTCAGAGATAGGCCGAGCCACACGCTCCCATTGAAGCCAAGATTTCTTTGGCATTCCATCTTTGGAGCCCCACAAAAAGCTATCAAACATACTTTCAATACGATTCAAAATAGTTTTAGGTGGGTTACAAGCCGATAAGCAATGAACATGCATGTAAGATAGGATAGCCTTAATAAGAACCAACCTGCCACCATAAGAAAAGATTTTGTTGTTCCAGCCCGAAATACGAGCTTGAATTTTGCCAATCAATTCATCATACATAATCGCATTCCTTCTTCCAGCCATGATAGGACATCCCAGGTAGACAAGAGAGCCATGCTGAATTTGAAAACTAGTAATGTTCTTAAGCTCCATAGCTCTTTGGGACGAAACTTTTTTGGATAACATCATAGCAGATTTAGATGCATTGACCCGCTGTCCCGAGTTAGATTCATATCTGATAATGATCTGCATTAGTTGATGAATTGATCGCCTGTCTGCACCCGAGAAAATAAGCACATCATACGTATACGCAAGATGGGACACTCTAGGGCAGCCTCTTGGTGAATGATAGCCTGAGAACCCGTGAGATGAATTCAGGTGAATAAGACTCCTAATCAATGCTTCAGCTGCAATAATAAATAGCGCATGCGAGATCGGATCTCCTTGTCGAATACCACATTGACCATGAAAGAACCCTGAAGACCTTCCATTTATATGAGTAGAAAACCAAATGTTATCAACCAAGTGAAGAATCATAGTTCGCCATTCATCATAGAATCCAAATTGCATCATAACACGAAGAAGAAATGCCCAGCTAATCCGATCATAATCTTTGCTCAGGTCAAGCTTAATCGCAAGATTTCCTCCCCAATGTTTATGATCTAGAACCGATATCATCTCTTGCGCCATAATAATATTATCGACGATTTCCCGCCCTTTAACAAAACCACTTGTTCTTGAGAAATAATGCGTGGAAGAATATCAACCAACCTCCTAGCCAATAATTTTGTTAACAAAATTACACAACCTAATCGGGCGATAATCGTTGAGAGCTTTGGGATGTTTGTTTTTAGGAATAGGGAGCAAGAAAGTACTCGTGAATGATTTTGGCAGAGCAAAACCGTCAATATATATATATATATATATATATTTATATATATATATATATATATATATATATATATATATATATATATATATATACATTGACTATGAAAAAACCTCGAAGACCTTCCATTTATAAGAGTAGAAAACCAAATGTTATCAACCAAGTGAAGAATCATAGTTCGCCATTCATCATAGAATCCAAATTGCTTCATAACCCGAAGAATAAATGCCCAGCTAATCCGATCATAAGCTTTGCTCATGTCAAGCTTAATCGCAAGATTTCCTCCCCAATGTTTATGATCTAGAACCGATATCATCTCTTGCGCCATAATAATATTATCGACAATTTCCCCCCTTTAACAAAACCACTTTGTTCTTGAGAAATAATGCGTGGAAGAATATCAACCAATCTCCTAGCCAATAATTTTGATATAATTTTGTTAACAAAATTACACAAACTAATCGGGCGATAATCGTTGAGAGCATTGGAATGTTTGATTTTAGGAATAGGGAGCAAAAAAGTACTCGTGAATGATTTTGGTAGAGCAAAACCGTCAATATATATATATATATATATATATATATATATATATATATATATATATATATATATATATATATATATATATATATCGAATATATATATATATCAAATAGGCATACATGAAAATATTCAAGAATCAAGTAAAAGACATGTGTCCCTAAAGTCACCCAAGAGGTAAGAAGATATTATCAAAAGAAAGCTTTAAGGAGGAAGCTACTTGATTCAAGAAAAGATAAACAAATTTGGTCAAAAGAATCAATAACTAAAGTATGAAGTACGCACAAGTATGAATAGATACTCTTCAAAATAATATGAAACTTGAGCTTAACTCATATGCTCACATAAAGATATTTATACAAAATACATATCAATATAAGAAAAACATGAACTACATAGAAATTTAATAAATATAGTCATGTATAAATAAACTTTATTAGGCAAAGACATAATTGATTCTCAAGCGGATAATCAAAATAAAATATCAGAATCGATAATGAATATATTATGCAAGAACAAGATTAAAAAGAAGTATAAGTTTATACTTATCAAGTGATAAGAAGCTTGTGTATATATTCACAAAAATCGATTTAAAGTAAAATAGGACATATTAAAGAGAAAGCGGTAAGAAGTAACTATCTTAGAAACTATAAAGATGGAGAGTCAAGCTTTAAATCAAAATTCAAGAATCAAGCTCCTATGGATCTAGTCCGATATGCATGCTTTATAAATAAAGAGAAAGAATAGCGATCATGCATATGTAAATGTGTCACACTAATAGAAAATGTGTGATAAATTATTTAAGCTAAGTAACTAGTCATGCTAGATAAAAGAAATAGGAAGAAAATCAACTAAGCATGCTAGTATTATATCTAACATTGATTTATATAAAAAGCAATTGAAGAATATCAATGTGAGCTAGCAGCAAGACATCCAGAGAAACATGCTAGATTCTACAAATATAAACCACTTAAAGAAATCATTTAGCATGTTACCAAAGTGGCTCTAGTGGCCACACTTGTGTTGGTGCAATTGCTTAGAAGATGTCCTTTGAGCTTTGCAACCACCAACACACTTCTCGGTACTATGTCCCGATACAAGAAGCTCCACCTACAATATTAGGCGAAGACTTTGGTATCCAAATAAACTTGGATCCATATTTGTTAGCTTTAGGGACTCGTATACTATTTACTCTAGTATTGGTAGAAAAACTCCTATGGATAGGACAAGTTAAACTTATGTGTCCAATACGAGAGTAATAGAAGCACCTAATACTAGTGTGTGCACATGTATTAGAATGAGCATGATTATGAACATGTGACATACTAGAATGATGAATATATCTAGAGTGATCATGCATGGATTTGGTCTTAAGAATATTATATTCTAATAGCAAATTATCATGTATACAAGTAAGAGAATCAAATTTAGTTTTTAAAGTATAATTCTCTTTTTCAAATATAGCAATTTTAGAAATAAAATTATCATTTTGTTTCTTTAAAGACTCAATAGAAGTATCATGCAAATGATGTAGCTTATGTGTTTGCTTCTTAAGATCTTCTAATGATGAGAGAAGAGATTTGATTTTCAAAATTAAAGAATCATTCCAACTCTTTAAAGAAACACAAGATGAGTTTTGAGAGTCAAGTCTAGATAATAAATCATTATTTTTATTTCTCAAAAATTGATTAGATTCTTCTAAATGAATGACCTTTTCTGAAATTTCTTCATTTGTAGAATGAAAGTCCTCAAGAATATCTAACAATTGTTTAGCCATGGCTTTCCACTTAGAGCATTTCTTGCATTTAGGAGAAACATGATTGTCCATGCTACTAGAAGTAAAACCCTCTTTATCGAAGGAGGAGGAATACGATGCCATAGAAAAATTAACAAGGATCTACTCTAAGGACGTTAAGCCTAACAATAGAGACCTTGCTCTGATACCAATTGAAGAATGTGTAGGCAACTCTATAGGGGGTGAATAGAGTTTGTGTAGATAATAACCAATTAAAAATTCAATTCTATACCAAGTCCAGAAAGCAACTATCAAGAGAATATATAATCAGAGTAGTAATACAAAAATTAAGATAGATCAGAAGAGCATACGCAAACACAACGATTTAACCTCGTTTCCCTCGTGAAGGACTAGTCTAAGCCTAAGAACTTTTGCTCAGGATTAAAATCCACTATTTTTGAAATAGCGTACACCACAAGCCTTTAGTCCGAAGAGCATGCAAACTTCTTTACAAAACATGAACTTTTAGATCAAAGCGCTCGAACACTTCAACTTCGCGAAAAGTGAAACTTAGAATTTTCCAAGTGACTTTTCTTTCACTATTGCACATAACTTCTAGCTGATATCGCACTGAGCACCTTGGGCTAAGGAGAGTTGTGGCTTAGGAGATATAAAAGAATGGGGCTTGGAGTAGTAGAGCTTAGAGAACTTGAATATTTGAAGGTAATAGATGATTTGAAATGAGATAATTCAAGCTCTATTTATACTACTCTGGGGAAGCAGAGTTCGACCCAAATTCTGTCCAAGAATTCAAAATTTTAAACATTGGACAACTTGTATCAAGCAAGCCCTAAAAATTAAGGTGCTTAACATTAGGGGGTAGATTTCGGCTCGAACTCTGCCTCAGACAGAGTTCTACCCGAATTATGCCTTCCTCTGGCCAGAAGCTCTATATGGCTATAAGTTGCTTTGGTTTGATATAGGAGTTGGTCTATTTGTATAGTGGAGCATGGGAAAGTATTGCTAGAGGTTGAGAGGACTCAGTGCGACTCAACGTACATAATTTCTAGACTTAATAAAATAAAAGATTACAGACTCGAGACCAAGTACATTAGCAAAGACACAGCTTGTAGACGACATCTTGTCTCGATCATGGGATGTTATGTCTTGAGCCCGATGTGTCGTATTAGATCATATCATTTTTTTTTTGTTAATTATCTAAATCAGGTTGACTGTGATCCGGTTTGGGTCAACAACTGAGTGTTCAATAAAATATCACTTGTAGTTGAAAATTCAATAAACGTCACCTTCGACGAGTTGAACAATCAACGTGACAACGACAACGATAATAAAGAAGATAGAACTTCCTCAAGCAAAACACCCGAAGATACACCAACCTCATATCTAGAAAGTCTGCCGAAGCAATTATGATTTACCCTGAATCATCCAAAAGAACTGGTAATAGGTGATTTATCCAAAGGTGTAGTACTCGTTCAAGCAGTAGAGATATTATTGCTAATATAGCTTTTATTTCTAAGATAGAACCAAAGAATGTTGAAGAAGCTTTTGATGATAAATTTTGGATTTCTATAATGCAAGAGAAACTAAACAATTCGTACGGAATCAAGTTTGGGAACTTGTTCCCAGACCTAGTGATCATCCGGTCATTGGTACCAAATGGGTTTTCCAAAATAAATTAGATGAGAATGTGTCACGACCCGCTCCCTAGAGTAAGGACACGAGACGTGGGTACGTCCAGCCTACGCCGCAGTGTCGATAGTAGAACGCTGTCCTAGGTCACATACATCTAACAGTTATGAGGTACCTGTACAGTTTATACACTCCGAATGGAGGTGACATAAATAAGTACAACTCAATCACAACTAAGGAAGAAAGTATGATACGATAGAATAGATGAAACACATAATCCACAGATGATAAATACAATAGTGAGATAGCTGAAAGTCTAAGATAACATCTCCACATATCCAAAATACAGACCCCAAATAAATACAAGTGTATCTGACATGACATGAAGATAAATAGAACTAGCCTAGCTAACTAGCCTAGTCTACAGGGGTATTGTCATCAGCAATTGCTGGGTCCTCCTGAGGGTCCAGCTCGCATGTGTCGTCTAAGCCTGCTCCGTAATATGTGGGACACAGCTTCTCAAAATCATCTGTAATATTTCAACAGGTCCAGTCCGGACTGGAGCGAGCATAGTACATCTTACGCAGTTCATATCATGATAGGAATAAAATACAAGCAATAGAGTAAGATACATGAAATGCTGAAGAGTATACATGAGTAAAAGAGAAGACTGTAATGAAATATCTACTATAGGTAAAGAGCTACAGTAAACTAGTGATTTAGAGTACAAGCTAGACATATGAACGGTTTGATAATAAACATGAGAGGTTGTACATGGCTACACTACTTTGGAAATTATCCACATGACTATTTATACTCTTCCGTACCCCAATCAATACACAAGGACCCGTTCAAGTTATGTTATTGTACATGATTCCACATGGGGGCCCATAAATGGGTGTACATGAATATAAACATGGGGGCTCTGTGAGTATGAGAGTACATGAATCACGAGAGTGCACATGAATTGTGAAAGCACAAGAATACATGATGAAAGTGAAACGCATATGACATGATGTATCTGATGCTCCCGAGGAGGATAACATCGTATAAAAAAAGATCCATATAGTACTAATCTGTGTTTCCATCGTGTCAGCATCAAGTAAAATAATCTAAAGCAAGAAAATATGCCTAGCAAGTATGAAATGGTCAGAGAATGTACTCGCCTGATATCTTGAATGTCTGAGAGAAATACTGCCTGAGGAGTGGTGTCTGGCTCCTAATCAGAACAGTACAAGTCACAACATGTCCAACTAATAAAGTAAGCTACTATAATGCATTCTACATGATGTTGGGTCAATTCTAGACTTAAGTCAACCCTGGTCAACTTCAGTCAACTAACTAGTCAATACTAGGTCAACTAGTTCAACCTAGACCCAATCAAGTCTCACTAGGCCTAACCTTGTCTACCCTAGCATTCACATACCATACACAAGTCTATACGACTCTACTCATGTGCATATTCCATATACACAAGACCACACAAGGATACCATAGACTAGGCTACCTAGACTATATGCCATATACCCTTATAGGCAATACACATACAATCCATATATTTATATACACACTATTCATATAGGTAATACCTATATTGTATTACAACTATCACATTAGGTTATATATATATATATATATATATATATATATAAAATATATATATATATATATATATATATATATATATGCACATAGAGAGTTAGAGAGGGAAGAGCATATGAATATGTGAGTGTGTGTCTTGTGTGTGGGCAAGTGTGTAAACATGTGTTGTGTATATTTATGTATCATTCCCAGATTTCCAGTTCCTAGTGTTTCCAGATTTACAAAACAGTAAAATGTAGGTATGGATATTAAGTTCTCAGATTTTGAAATGAACCAATGTCCTGTGTGTGCGTTACACATGAGAGTGCATGAGAAGCAATGGGTTATACTGTGTATAACTGGCAGGAAGCAATATTCATAAGAATCAACAACATGACAGTTCAAAATGGTTTGGACATTTGTTCTCAGGTTTTCAAACGAAGTGACAGTGTAATATGGGAACATTGTTCTCAGTTGTGTGTGTGTCTCTAAATATGAAAGTGTATAAGAACAGTGGGTTAATCCCAGGCCTAACAGTGTGTGCATACATGTGTATATAATTCCCAGTTCCCTGTTCAATTTCAGTTCACAAACAGCCTATATGTCTTCAGGAATTCCATGTTCTTTTGACAGTTCATACATAGCAGTTCCAACCCAAATTCGAAATCCCAATGTGAATCCCACATGTCAACATATATAAACATATTAACTAAAACTGATATATATATCTAGACATGAACCTACTCAATAAATCATGATTTAACATTTACAAACAATAAAGAACTGATAAGGACATAAACTGTCATTGCCAACCCGATACCAAAGTTCAACCCATTTGCGCGAAATTGAAATATCATCTAACTATCATCCCCAAGTAACACAAAGGCAAAAACCCATCATATCTCACATGTATACACCTATATAATCATTAATAACCATTACTTGACAAGTTAAACTAAATCAACTCAGAAAATGCATATGTTAGCTCTGGTACCATAACATAGAAGGATGGGGGTTTAGACAAATTCAAACTTGAAAGGAAAACAACTAAATGGTTGATTTAATAGGTTGGTACTTAGTGATGCATATGTGATAGTGTCAAACAGGCCATAATGCGTCCAAAATCTGGACACAAACGTGTCCTAGAACCACACGAACACAGAACACAAGACTGGACGTAGATAGTGCAACCCGTGCACGAGTCCTAGCTCCCTCGACACGAATCTATTGGACACGAGGCCTTGGGGGTGTCGTATCAGATACTGCCCCTACCTCTGTGTCCAACCACACGTGTCCAAGTGTCCTAAATCAACCGCATGAGCACACGAGCAGCAGGGCACTGCTGACCGCACGCGCGTGGCCGTATCCACGACCCCAAAGCGACACAAATAAGACACGAATCATGCTCAATCATAAGAAAATGATAAGCCACTCTAAAACACATATTCCTATTCAAATACAATTCAAAAATAGTGATGAAACGTCCACTGTGGCATTTCATCGAACACAACAACACCTAGGCTGATACGTGTCCGATACGGACACGTAATGGACACAACTCAACCCGAAATCTATACCTACAGCTAGAGGACACCTAGGGCTATGCAAATATGCAAAGAAATCAGGAAACTAATGGTTAAAAAGAATGTTACCTATAGGTTGTTCTTCCTCAAGAAAAACCCAAAATGAGAATCCCTCCTTGCTAGCTCAATGCTCATATGGAAGCCAAAACTAAGATTCACCTCCACCAACAGCAAGAGAACATTAATCAGGTTGCAATACAAAAGATTTGAATGAAAAAGAATAAGAAATGATCAAAATAGGAAGGGTTGAGGGAAGAACCAAACCTTGCTCTTTGAAAATGGAAGAATATGCAAAAGAGGCAAGAAACTCTGAGAGACATTAAATGGGGGGGTGGATCCCTAGGTGGCCGGCCCAAAATTCTAGGGTTAGGATTTTGGGGATCATCAATGGCTCTCCTATCATATAGTTAAATCAAGGGTCCATAAATTCTAGGTTACACACTATTCTAAGTCATGCATCCTAGTTAGCTCTAACTAACCATGACTAACTAATACTAACCATGACTAAGTCCAGTCTAGGTTAGGGCTAATCACAATACATGGCAACAAATTGAATCAATATTAAAACCACACAAAATTCTAATAAATATATTAATTTCAAATAAATTCAAAATGACAAAAATATCCTCAAACTAGAAATATTGTAGTGACAAATCTACCCTCCTTAAAAGAATTTCGTCCTCAAAATTGAAAGGCGAAACTAACTGATGAGAAGGATAGACAATCATACCTCAAGGTCCAAAAAGATATGGGTATCGCTCGCGCATCTCATCCTTCTGCTCCCAGGTAGACTCTCCTGGAGAACGATGCCTCCATGCGACGCAAACCAAAGGTGTCACCTGATTTCTTAGTACCTTCTCTCAGCGATCCAGAATTTCCATTGGCTGTTCTGGATAACTGAGAGTAGATTCCACCTCAATCTCCAAGTGATCGAGTACATGGCTAGGGTCAGCCATGTACCGTCTCAACTGTAATACATAGAATACGTTGTGGACACCCACTAGTACAGGTGACAAGTCCAGCCTGTATGCCACATCACCAACTCTCCCGCTGATCACGAAAGGTCCAATAAAGCGCGGGCTAAGCTTCCCACCTCCACCAATATGTATGGTACCGTGATCAAACAAACAAAACAAACAAACAACCTACGTCTAATCCTATCTCTAATCTGTACCTCAAACTCCAAGGGCCTCCGGTGGCTATCGACACAGTGCCGATGTCTGTCCTACGACATGCAAAGTCTATCCCTGATGAGCTTCACCTTCTCGGTTGCGTCAACAATCATCTCTTGTCCCTGTAAAGCTCGCTCCCCAACATCATCCCAAGATAAGGGTGTACGACACCTACGCCCGTACAGAGCCTCGAAAGGTGACATCTCAATGCTGGCCTAGAAACTGTTGTTGTAAGCAAACTCTACCAAATGCAGGTGATCCTTCCAGGAACCACCAAAATCCAAGACGCATATCTGCAGCATATCCTCGAGTGTCTGAATAGTCCTCTCTGACCGTCCGTCCGTCTGGGAGTGGTATGCATTACGAACCTTGAGCTGAGTGCCCAAGCTAGTCTGCAGACTCCTCAAAAAATAGGAAATAAAGTGACTATCCCGATCCGAAATAATGCTGACCGGAACCCCATGAATCCTGACTATCTACCGCATGTACATCTCTGCAAGCCTTTCTGTAGACGTACCCACATTGAATGGCAAGAAGTAGGCCGATTTGGTCAACCTGTCAACGATGACCCAAATCACGTCTTTCCCTCCTGGTGTACGCGACAACCCTGATAAAAAATCCATAGTGATATACTCCCACTTCCACTTTGTAATGGGCAATGGCTGCAATAATCCTCCGGGCCTCTGCCTCTCTGCCTTGACCTGCTGATAAACCAAGTATCTAGCTACGAAGCGAGCTACCTCCCGCTTCATCCCGTACCACTAGACATGCTTCCTCAGATCTCGGTACATCTTGTTGGTACCAGGGTGTATATAGTACTGAGATCTGTGAGCCTCTTGTATGACCTGCTCCCTGAGCTCTCCACTAGGCACACATAACTTGGAACCGTGACTCAATGTACCATCCTTTGCAAGAGAAAACTCGCCATCCACTAGTCCTGCTCGAACCTGCTCTCAGAGACACCACAGAGCAACATCCTCGAACTGCGTCGACTTGATCCTCTCCACCAAGTCTGACTGAATCTGTAGGCCCCACATCTGCATCTGAACTCCGGGCATAATCACTTCAATCCCCAGGCTCTCCAAATCAGCAAGCAAGTGACGGTCCATAGTCAAACACATGGCTGTAGGATACCTACTCAAGGCATCGGCAACCACGTTGGCCTTCCCTGGGTGATACTGAAGTGAGACGTCGAAGTCCTTCATCAGCTCTATCCATCTGTGCTGCCTCATGTTGAGCTCTTTCTGTGTAAACACATACTTCAAGCTCTTATGATTTATGAAGATCTCTACCCTCTCTCCATACAAGTAATGCTTCTACAACTTCAGAGCAAAAATTACTGCTGCCAACTCCAGGTCGTGGGTAGGATAGTTCTTCTCATGGGGACGTAACTGCCTGGAAGCATAGGCAATCACCTTTCCATACTGCTGCAAGACACAACCCAACCCCTTTCCTGAAGCGTCACTATATAGATAGTGAACCCTCCTGAACCTGAAGGTAATGTTAGAATCGGAGCTGTTGTAAGCCGCTTCTTCAACTTATCAAAAGCTGCCTGATACTCCTCTGACCAAACAAACTCAACATCCTTCCGGGTCAGCCTAGTCAACGGCTCTACAATCCGGGAGAAATCCTGTACGAACCTCCTGTAATATCCTGCCAGCCCTAAGAAACTCCTGATCTCTGCCACTGAAGTCGGCGCTGTCCAAGCCTCAACTGCTGTAATCTTTTTCGGGTCCATTGAGATCCCATCTCCAGTCACCACATAACCCAAGAAGTCAACTCTATCCAGGAAGAACTCATACTTTGAGAGCTTGCCATACAGCCTCTCCCTCTTGAGTGTCTCCAGAACCACTCTCAAGTGCTCCTCGTACTCCTACTCGGTCTTCGAATACACCAGGATATCATCAATGAACACCACCACGAACTTGTCTAAGTACTGGTGGAACACCTTGTTCATCAAGTTCATAAATATCGTCGGGGCGTTAGTCAGCCCAAACGGCATAACTAAGAACTCAAACTGTCCGTACCGCATCTTAAAAGCGGTCTTCGAAATATCCTCCCTCTTTACCTTCACCTGGTGATAACCTGACCTCAAATCAATCTTGGAGAAAACTCGAGCTCCGCACAACTGATCAAAGAGATCATCGATCCATGGCAGTGGGTATCTGTTCTTGATCGTTAGGTTGTTGAGTACCCTGTAGTCGATAAACATCCATACCGACCCATCCTTCTTGGGTACAAAAAGTACCAGTACACCCCAAGATGAAGAACTCGATCGGATGAAGCCCTTGTCCTCTAGCTCATTCACCTGCTTCTTCAGCTCCACCAACTCACTGTTGTTCACTCGATAGACATGCTGAGAAATTGGTTCTGTGCCGGGAACCAAGTCTATTGAGAACTCTACATCCCTGTCTGGTGGAAGCCCTGGCAACTCATCCGAGAAGATGTCCATGAACTCTGCAATCAAAGGATGTGGAGCTGCCTGCTCCTCAACTGAAGCTCCGCAGAAAAGTCTGCTGTCCTGCTGCGCCTGTCGTCGGGTGTACTCAAACTCTGGCTCTCCTGGCGCCCCAAACAGAACTCTACTCCCTCGACAATCTATGCTGGCGTGGTGCCTGCTCAACCAATCCATACCTAATACGATATCGTAGTTCGGTAGTGGCATTACGAGTAGGCTCACCTCCAACTCTCGGCCTTCCAAAATGACACTCCGCCCTCTGCAAACATCACTCACGAGGATAACTCCACCCCCCGTCGTGATCTTGCAGGTCCTAGGCAATGATTCAGATACTATGTAGTGTCTAATAGCAAATGATACTAATACGAAACTGTGGGAAGCCCCAAAATCAAATAGGGCGAAAGCTTGAATGGAGTCGAGAAGAACCGAACCTGTAATCAACTCCCCGATGTATTCAGCATCCTCGATAGCCATAGCGAAAGCTTGACCCTGCTAGCCTCCCCTGGCCTGCTGCTGGTGTTATACGAACCGCTGCTGCTGAGTCAACAACGGTCCCTTATGCGGTCCCCCTAGAGCCTTGGCTTCGACTCCCTGAGCTGCCCTGCCCGCAAAGAGGGAACAGTCTCTCAACTGATGCTCTGACGATCCATAAAGAAGGCACTTCCCTAGTCTCTTCCTGCACTCAGTCCATCCGTACCCCAGCTTCTTGCAGAAGGTACAACTGATAGTCTTCTACCTCGGGGCCTGCTGCTGCTGCCTTGGCTTCTGATGCTGCATTGGCTGATGCCTCGGCTGCTGAAACTGCTGCGGCTGGAACCTCTGCTGCTGGTGGTGCTGGTGGTGCTGCTGCTGAAAGTGCGGCCTCTTGGCCGGTCCTCCGCTACCACTAGCTCCCTGGATGTCTCGCCCCCTCTTAAGCCTAAGCTCAAGATCATCCTCTGCGGCTAAGGCATCCACCAAGATCTCCTCAAAGGTAGCGCTACGAGCACTCTTGGTATAGGACTTAACCTCCTATACCAATCCCTTTCTGAACCTCCGGGCCTTCATCGCCTCCAACAACCCCTCGACAAATCTGCCCAGACGACAGAACTCTCCTGGATACTCCTCCACGGACTGGCTGCCCTGGACTAGGGCCTCGAACTGAGTCTTGAGGGCTCCTGTAACGACCGTGGTTCGTATTACGTATTTTGGTATCGTATACATATATTGCATATTTCATGGCATGGTTTATCTTGGTATTACAATTGCATGGTTCGGCTTGGCTTGGTTTGGTTTGCTTTAGGTTCATCATGAACCAAGAGAAAACCCCTACCTACCCCCACACCCTTCCTTTAATAGCCGCCCACTCATTCTCTCTCTTCATTTACTTCTTCTTCAATTACTTCTTCTTCCTCACCATTACTCTTCAACCTACCAGGGAGAGAGCTTAGGCAAGTACAGCTTGTTTCATAGAGGAACTCAGTTTATATCGTTCCATTTTCTTTCTCACGAGATTCTAACATACTTTAATACTTAGCATTTCTAATTTCTATGGTTCAATTTGTGTAGATCTAAGTTTTGTATTTTTGGAATTTTGGATTTTGATCTACTTAACATTGTTATTTCTAAGTTTGGATGGTTCCATGTTGTAGGAAATTTCATTCTGCCCCATTTTGACCTGTGGAAGTCTGGATTTAGACCTCGGATAGACGATTTATGAAGCTTTGAGCCATGGAATTCATGGCTCTTCTTCTCGGACCAGTGGAGAAGAAGAACAGTCTTCCAGCCGCATGGCAGTACTTGACCGTATGGACCTTTATGCGGCAAGTCTTCCAGCCGTATGACAATGCTGCCGCATGAACTCAATAGTCCATTGCCGTATATGACTGGTTCTTCTCGGCCGCATAAGACCCGTCCCTTGCTCAGCCGCATAGGCCTCCACTTGAACATAGCCGCATGAACGGGTTCTTTCCATTGTCGCATATACTCGTTTCCCCGCTGCCGCATAAGTCATTATTCCCTGAGCCGCATAAACCCCCCTTATTCCTCAGCCGCATAGGCCATGGGACCCTCCAGCCGCATATACAAGTGATTCTCCGAGCCCCATGAGCGCGCACTCTTACCAGCCGCATAAACTTGTTGCAGCCGCATGCGTCTGTGTTCTTCCAGCCGCATGTGCCCCTTTCCTTCCCGAGCCGCATGACATTGCTCCTCCGCGGCCGCATAAGCTCATCCTCCCTGAGCCGCATGCGCATGCCCCCTTCTAGCCGTTTGAGCGCGCAGTCTCCAGCCGCATAAGTGCGCATGCTCTCTGCCGTATGAGCTTATCTCCTTTAGCTGCCTCGCTCCTGCCATAGTCTACTTTTATTATATTATTATAATTAAGGCTACTTTTATGCTCACGTTTCCTGACTCTCTATGAAGGCTTGTACTATATAGATTTGCACATAATCCCTGAACACGATAGTGGCCTGCCGTGGTGCACTATTGACAAGTAAACCTGACATGATATTTTTCGATATGTTGTTAAGACAGCTAGCCTGACATGACATATATGAATAACCTGGACACCATGGACGATTGTGTTATACAAGTAAACCAGTATTGTCATGCATCATGTCTAGGATAGGGATCCCTGAATACTACGGTCAAGGGTACCTACTGAAATTGACTAAGGCTAATAACTAGAAATTCCAGTAGTCATGGCAAGATTTCCCCAACTACAAGCAATCCCGTTATCTGGGCGCACTAAGTGGACTTGTAGCCTGTCGACGAGTAGGGCACACTTCCAGCACACAGTCATGTGTTGTATCTTTCATGAACGGACATTCGACCTGGATAACCTGGATGGTCTGCAGGGCTTGTGGCTGTTGGAATAATCTTATTGCATCTTGCTAGTAACTTGGCTTGTGATAACCCTAGTTAGTTAAAGTATCAAGCCGTACTCTTTGCTTGGCCGTGATTGAATGGATGGAATCTATCCCAGCTTAGTCTTGTCCTGATTTTGTACAAGATTGTGACATGACATGATTACTTATGCTTGCCTTAATAATAACGATCAGAGGTCCAGTTCTGTTCAGACGAAGGGTTACAACCCCGATCCTTGTTTGGTTTAAGGGTTGTAACCTGGCTCCTGGAGCAGTTCTGTGTCCTCTCTTCGTTTATTGTCTTATTGCACCCCATGCCATGCTCGTCATGTTTTACCTTACTTCAATAGCATGATTATTTATGCTGGCCTTAACAATAAAGATCAGGGGTCCAGTTCTGTTCAGGCAAAGGGTTACAACCCCGGTCCTTGTTTGGTTTAAGGGTTGTAACCTGGCACCCGGACCAGTTCTGTGTCCCCCCTTCGTTTATTGTCTTATTACTTTATTAATAGTATTTAAGACGGGTTCCTATTCAGGTGAAGGGTTGCAACCCCGGTCCTTGTTTGGTTTAAGGGTTGCGACTTGGCTACTTGAATGGTTTCTTCGTACTCAATTTATTATTGTTATTCCTGTTATTATCAGTATCTTTATAATTATCTTTAATATTCTATTGTGATATGCTGGTTTTAGTTCCTAAGTGAAGCCTCCTTTGTGGTACTTGCTCTTTCTGGGGTCTGACCCAGCTGGTTTTGTATGGCCAGATATCGGAGCAGCTCTAGAGGATTTACCTACCTTCCTGCCAAATGGTGACCACCAGGCATAACCCTGGCAACTAGTGGATTTCTTTTGTTCTCTCACTCTATTGTAAAAATATTCTTTTGAGGCATTTAGCC
The DNA here is from genome assembly GCA_029216955.1 of Iris pallida. Lineage (NCBI taxonomy): Eukaryota > Viridiplantae > Streptophyta > Magnoliopsida > Asparagales > Iridaceae > Iris > Iris pallida. The sequence continues at coordinate 163,249 of JANAVB010039445.1, read as the reverse complement.
GACGAGCACGTGTTAGCTCGATTGCACCTTTATTTACTATCTGCCTACGGGCTGTAACATGATTAACAAATCCTAGGGTTGATCATGTATGACTAAACTCCTGCTAGTCTTGATATTTTGTATGACTAGCTTCACGATCATCCAGATATGTAATGTATTGGACGCCTTACTATTATATATTTGGTGTTCTGACATCTTGTAACTGTTATTACTTGTTTGAGATTGAGACAGTAGGCTTGTTCATGACCATAGGAGACTGATGGCTTGTAGTTAAACCCTTATGTATCTAGAGAGCCGTGACCGTATAGCGAGGTGGGTTGCACTTCAATATACATAGCTGGCTATGTACGCCTCTGCTCTCAAGTATTCTGGTTCTGGGGCGTTACATGGTTTAAGTGGTAGCCCATGCAGGTCTTGTAAATCAAGATATGTGAGGGTTTACCGAATAGATGTCTTAATCAGTACTCGTCCTTGATTTCTATTTGTATCTTCTAAATTCCTGGATTCTTGACCTGATCAGATGCTTGTATCTTTGATCTGTCCTGGTCCTTCCTTATTGTTTCCTATGTCGTCTTCTTCAGCGGCATTGTTCCTGGTCCTACCGATCGGCAAGGCGGAGCACCACCTGTGGGCCAGCAGCAACCAGGAAATCAAGCCCAGCATTCAGGAGTAGCCTCCATAGTCATGCCTACCGGAGGAGAGCCACTAGTTCAGCCCGTCCAGCATGCAGAGCCTGATGATGGCACTTTGGTGGGTCTCATCAGGACCTTGTTAGCTTCTCAAGATCGTCGAGGAGATGCCTTGCACCAGGCGGTGTCAGATGCTTTGACCAGAGAAGGTCATTAGGGTAACAGCTCGGCCAACAGTTTCAAGCGCTTGAACCCTCCATTCTTTGACGGCAGTGAAGATGCTATCGTAGCAGATGCTTGGCTTCAGGACACAGAGGTAATTCTAGATGCAGCCAGGACTCCAGAAGATGAGAAGGTGGTCGTGGTGCGTGTCACGCCCCGCTCCCGTACGAGCGATCGTCCTCGCTAAGGCGTGATGCCGCACGAGCCTAAGTTGCGCCCGTACAAGGCCAAGTCCAGAAACGGCCGATTTGAGCTAGGCCACAGAGTCGCACAGAGTGTCCCCATTTGCAGCAGAAATTAAATGAACACAAGTTGAAGCGAATTCAAACACTTTATTGATTTTTTAAGAAGTTTACAAGCGGCGCTAGGCCGATATTACAAATCGCTCAAGCTCTCTCTCTCTGAAACATAAAAGTCGTGCCAAGTGGCTTACAAGATGGAATAATTTATGGCGATGTTCCGATACATTATGTCCCGTATATGGTGCTTCAGCTCCTTGCAACGCTCCAAGGCTCCAGAGATAGCTCCGCGCCTTAGCACGTTCGATGGAAGCTCTGCACCCGCCGACTTCTCCTGCTTCCTGTAAGCAGACTGTGGGGTTATCAGTACATTGTTATGCACTGGTGGGGAGGCTAGCTCGCCCATAATGCTATCATTACTAAACACGTTCTATTTACTTTCGTGCACCGTCTATCATTCATTGTCTTTCTAATCTTGCCATAGGATCAGTTTTATGCATATTTCATAACCTATCTCGTGTTGCCAATTTCAAGTGTCGCATGGAAATACATGCATGAATTACCCATACTTACCGTCCGGCCTTCCCTGTTCAATGTAAACCAAGTTAGTCAACAATTCATATATTTTCAACTCTATATGATTCACGTAAACATTCAGTGCCAAGGACGTGTTCCTGCCTTAGATTCTAACGCGTCGTAGGCGTATTTTCGTTGCCGAAGTACTCTCGATCATTTGGTGTGTCATTTTCAAGCCTGTTCAGAAGGCACTTCATTTAGTTAACTTAGACTACTTTAATTTCAATGCAAGAAATTGCACGTGGTTTGCCACCAGCAAAGTCCACTTAATATATATGCACCGGTCGCTGGCACCACAAGCCATTTTGGACCCTTTTTCCCTTAGTATTTCAAAACTATTCAGAGCTTGCGGCTGGTACACGTTGATATTGTCTTGAAATACCCTACACTTATGTCCCCCGGGTAGCCAAGCCCCTCCAGGCAGCCCGTAAGCCCCTTTTGATTCCGCCTAGGCCGGCATATCCCCCCTTTGATCATGCCTCGGAATCCCTTTTCTTCACGACCACGGCATCGCCACCCCTCGCCCGTGCCGTTTGTCCACGACCATTTCGTATTAACTTGTCTTTTTAACTTAACGGCTGTCTTTGAGCCGTAGGCTAACCCTTAGCCTTCTTACGTTATCGACCAGGTTGGCGTCCGTGCAGCGTAGGTAGCGAGCCCCGTTGTACGTGCCCGTCACACCTGCCGCTAACCATTCTTTTCTTTCTTATCTTTTATTTATTCTTTCATTCGTTGGTTCATTCATTCACTTATCCATTCATTCTTTCATTCACATATTATGCAACTCCCTGTGCGGGAGTCGCCTTGGCGACCCATCTGTCCCATAGTCTTTCAATGTTGCTATACTCTACTCGGATCGACTATGTTGATAGTCTTTCCATTTTATTGTTGTAACCCATTCATTGTTTCATTGTTGGACGCTATAAGGGACTTGGACGTAAGCTTGTGCCTTAGCACGAGCGTGGAGTACGGTACGAGAGTTCTCACATTTTCTATGTTCCTTTCCATATTCTATACAAGCATACAAGATGGGATTATTCCCCTAGCTAGGTGCGTTGAGTCATTTATTAGCATACGCGGTGTTATCGCCTAGCGATTTTAGTGATAGTGTCCGTATTGTTATGTGTCTAGGCTAAGCAAAGACGGGTTCATCGGAGCCACCCACCTTAGCGATGTTCGCATCGGCCGAGCGATACTCTGAGCGCGCCATTGAAAGTCTATGTCTGGATTCATCTTGACGGGCCAATGTAAGCCTTGCCTTGATTCTTCATCAGGTCGATGCCAACTCTTCAGGTCGACGGCTCGTTTGAGTCGTTGTACTTACCGTTTGAATCGGCGTTCCGCTAGGGCGGAGCGGGTCATTACATAATACACCACTCAAAATAAGTCTCATCCTCGAGACTTCCTGAGTGCAGGTCATCCTACCATTTCTTAACTCGTGTCGTGTACGTATTTTAGACAATTCCTATCGAATGGCTTTACCGTTCGATGGCATCGAACTATACCCGATACTTTTCCAAGTTCCGTGTCTGCATACGTTTGGTCGATTTTATTGAATAACTTTTCATTCATTTTAGAGTTGATGGTACTTATTCAATTCAAGCGTTCCTTCGACTTGGTTGCTATTTCGACGTGTCATGGGACTTGTAATGGTCGCACGTGGTGCATTGTAATTCATCAAATACGAGGGTCGTAGTCTGAGGCAAACTCACTCATTCGTTCATGCGCATCACAACACCCACTTGTAGCTGCATTCGAGTTCATCATATCGCTGAGTTTGGATTGTGCACGCATTCAAGGCGTCCCCCGAATACGTACATTTCAACCAAGCTTAGCGACTAGCGAAGTCGGACAAGCTACTCGTGATAGTTTTGATTTGCCGATCGTTTTACTAACTTCAATTTAGAACCGAACTCGTGTGCATCTCACTATCGTTTATCTCGATCATTGAGATTATTTGATTCGCTTCTCAAGCGCTCTTGTCAATGAAATCAATATGATTTCTTCTTAGCGGGGTTGACCAAGTCTAAGTAATTTCCGTCCGATTCAAGACCAAGTGTTGCACCATCATCGAGTATTTCTTCCTATCAACAATTCAATTCGTTATCCCAACTTTACTTGCGCGTCATCCATTCCTATCATTCCCTTCGTTTGTGGCCAATCTCATCGTCGTTCACGCACACTCCCTGTTCCCCATCCTACTCTAAGTCTTGCTGCCCCAAGTCTATCATCCGTCCGGACGATACTGTAAGGTCAATCGTACGAGTTCAATCACTCGGCATAGGGTCGTCCGCCTATCCGCTAGGTCATCCCTCAGGGTCATAGTTATAAGTCAAGTCCGTGGCTCATCGTGCAAGGTCGTTGCACGACGCTCACCCCAAATTCTATGGTCAAACCATTTGTTGGTTTGTACGGGAGTTTCTACCTAAGCTCGCGTCACTCAGATTTCTAAACATCGAGCATGATCACCTAATCCGCATCAAGACTTACGTTGCACATATTCAATTCCGTTCAATCACCAGTTCTAACTAATTCATGTATTCGATAACGAGGTCATCCAGCTCGACAATACATTGCGCCCCAATCTCACGGGAGTCCGATTATCCACGGCGGTTCATGAATCACCATGCAACGCTCCCGCGGAATAATCATTCTCATCGGGGCGTAACTCTTGTTTGAGTTTTAGACTAACCCATTCTCGATACGCGGATTGGACCTACTCAATCCTCAAGTTCAATTCTTCAAGCACACTAATTCATTCTCGAGTCCACCTTCACGTCAAACCACAAGTCGAAGCAATCAGATTGCCACGCCATCCTAGTTCAATCACTCCCGCTGTATGAATCACCATATCAGCACTCACGCGGAGTGATCGTCATAATCCGGCGTGACGTATGTGTGAGGCTGGAGTTGTGCTCACATAAGACAAGAACGTCAACATTGTGGTTGTCAACGAAGCAAATCCAAGCATTCACATTTTTATCCAAGCCAAATCGATTCGATAGTCTGACCGTCATGCGTTCAACTAGAAAATCCTCGAGCCGAATCTATCTTTTTCTCGACACATTTTTAATATCCCAAGTATAGCATCCAACGGAGCAATGACATTTGTACGATCGTCATTTGCCGAGTCAGAGTACCCCTGAGTTATCGCATATCGATCTTTGATGTGCCTCAATACCATCGACGATGTGCGTAAACGATCTTCCTTTGCAACCGATTTTGAGTCGTGCGTTGATGCTATTGTCCGAGTTGGATATTCCACAATTTCTTCGATATTCAAGATCAAGTTTGATCGCTATTCCTCAAGCTAGTTTCAAGATCGTTGTCCAAACTCAAGTCACAATTTATTTGAATCAATCCAAAATCGTGTGCGTGATCCTCTAAGTTTCCTCGATCAAGACCATTCATTTTTATTCATCGTTTCGAATCATTTTCTAACTTGCGTTGCCCATTGACAAGTTGTTCGAACGATATCTCGTTCGGGACATTCGAGGTCACGACCAACTAAGCGTGACGTGTTCTAAGGCTTTACGCGATCGCATCGCCTCACCGACATACTCGCTCTATCCGTAAATCCTTTAGTCTCGCTCGAACAATTTCTATGACGTCCATACACCACTCAGGGTTCGAGCGGGTCATTACAATGCGCCTGCAGTTATTGGATCTTGCCCGTAGCTGGTGGGCAGCACATGCCATTGGTTTAATGACACCCATTGCTTGGGCTGTATTCAGAGAGAGATTCCAGGCCAAGTATTTCGATATTGTAGCTCGGTATGATCTACAGACGAGGTTCACCAATCTGAAGCAGATGGACAGGACAGTCGATGGATATGCGGCCGAGTTTTCGAGACTTAGTCGGTTTGCTCCCACCTTGGTAGCGACCGAGTTCGATAGAGCCCAGCGGTTCCAACAGGGGCTCCATCAAGAGATCTTATTGGCAGTGGAGCAGTTTGAGCATCAGACTTTTGATGCAGTATTAAGAGCAGCCAGGAGGCATGAGTATACCTCCCAGAAGATCGTGGACAGGACCGGTGGTCGGAAGCGATCACATAGTCAGATGAACCAGTCTTCGGCACCAGCCCCGGCAGCTAGGGCCTTGACCATTAGAGCTCCGAGGCGGGCGGCCTCAGTGACGTCGGTTCAACATTCAACCCCGATGCACCCTCAGCAGCAGAAGCAGAAGCACTCTTCCGCAGTGGGATGTTCATACTGTGGAAAGCTAGGGCATATTGTATTAGAGTGTCGCAGAGCACAGGGGTTGTACCTGGTTTGTGGTGCCCCGGACCACAAGATTGGGAACTGCCCAAACAGGGGGAGTTCATCTTCATCAGCCTTCTCTAGTCCTTCGGTGAAAGAACCAGCACCAGTCCGACAGCAGCAGTACCCGTTCCCGAGGCCATTGCCGACGTAGGCCCAGGCATTCCAGCAGCAGAGATCGCAGCAGTATGCCCAAGCCCAAGACCTGATCCAGAGCAGACAAAAAAGTTTTCAGCAGAGGGGACCCGCACCCAGAGGACATGGTCAAGTGCTGGCTTTGACCATGGGAGAGGAAGGATTGGCACCAAGTGAGGTAGTGGCAGGTATTATTCTCGTCAATACCTTTCCAGCTTCAGTATTATTTGACTCTGGTGCCTCGTATTCATTTATGTCTGCATGATTCGTGACATGGATAGGACTGGAGCCTGAGTCATTATCAGTAAGGCTCAATATACTTACTGGTAACGGTCTTGTGGAAGTAGATAAAGTGTTTTCCTCGTGTCGGATTGTAGTTAGCGGTAGAGAGTTTCCCGCTAGGTTGATAGAATTCTCGATGGTCAACAATGATATGGTCTTAGGGATGGATTGGTTGAGAGACCAGTATGCTAGGATAGACTGCCATACTGGCAGGGTTGTTTTTAGCATTCTAGACGAGCCAGAGTTTTCCTTTTCTCGAGGCAAAGTTGAACCTTCTCCTCCAGTGTTGCGGATGGTAGTGGCAGTAGTGCAGTTGCCTCGGATAGTCGAAGAGTTTCCAGATATTTTCCCAGAAGAGCTTCCAGGTATGCGGCCGGAGCGTGAGATCGAGTTCACCATAGACTTGATCCCAGGGACAACACCGGTATCTAAGAGAGTCTACAGGATGGCACCGTCAGAGCTGGAGATATTGTACAAAATGATTGAAGAACTCAGGACCAAGGGATTCATTCATGCAAGTGGATCACCTTGGGGAGCCCCGATGCTTCTTATGAAAAAGAAGGATGGTACGTCCAAGTTATGTGTAGATTATCGTACCTTGAATTCAATGACAATCAAAAACAAATACCCTCTCCCGAGGATAGATGACGTGTTTGATCAACTCAAGGGCAGTAGTATTCTCGAAGATCGACTTGCGGTCAGGATACCATCAGATCAGAGAGCAGGACATCCTGAAGACAGCTTTCAGATCGAGGTATGGGCATTGGGAGTTCCTTGTTATGCCATTTGGAGCAACCAATACGCCGGCTGTATTTATGGACCTCATGAATCGCATCTTCATGCCTTATTTGGATCAGTTCGTAATTGTGTTCCTAGACGACATCCTGGTCTACAGCAAGAGTAAGGCGGAGCATGAGCAGCATCTCAGAGTTGTCCTCCAGATTCTTAGAGAGCACAAGTTGTATGCCAAGTTTAGTAAATGTGAGTTCTGGCTCGATCGTATTTCATACTTGGGTCATATCATCACTAGAGGTGGAGTAGAAGTGGATCCTCAGAAGATCATGGCCATTGAGACGTGGCCGGTACCCAGCACAGTTGAAGAAGTTCGCAACTTCCTTGGATTAGCTGGCTACTACCGATAATTTATTTCAGACTTTGCTCGGATTTCAGCGCCAATGACCCAGTTGACCCGCAAGGATGCACAGTTTGCTTGGACGTCAGAGTGCCAGGATTATTTTAAGAAGTTGAAGCGAGGTTTGATGACGGCTCCTATTCTCACACTTCAAGATGGAACCGGGGGATTTTTAGTGTATTGTGATGCTTCAGGCAGAGGCTTAGGATGTGTTCTGATGCAGCATGGGAAGGTAATAGCTTATGCGTCACGTCAACTTTGTGATCATAAGAGGAATTACCCAACCCATGACTTGGAGCTGGCAGCAGTAGTGTTTGCACTTAAGTTGTGGAGGCACTACCTGTATGGAGATAGGGTGGAGATTTTCACCGACCACAAGAGCCTGAAGTATGTTTTCACTCAGAAGGATCTAAACATGCGTCACAGGAGATGGCTAGAGCTACTTGTGGATTATGATGTCAACTTACAGTATCATCCTGGGAAGGCCAACGTTGTTGCAGATGCATTGAGCAGGAGAGCCGGAGTTTATTTTCTAACAACACAACTTGAGCTGTTAGCCGATCTTCAGAAGATGGGTATTGAAGTTGTCCTTCCTACCAGTATGGCATTGATGGCCAATATGCAAGTTCAGTCCACTATAGTCGAAAGGATTCGGATGGCGCAGTCAGCAGATTCTAAGCTTCAGCGGCTTAGAGCAGAATGTGAGACAGGACGAAGGCCAGAGTTATGCATTCATGAAAATGATACACTTCGACATGGGAAGCATCTTTGTGTACCCAGCGGTGATATCAGACAGGAGATCATGGCAGAGGCTCACAGCTCGCAGTATTCCATTCATTCCGATGGCACGAAGATGTACCGTGATATCCGTCAGCACTTTTGGTGGAATGGCATGAAGAGGGAGATAGCCCGGTTTGTCTCTCGGTGTTTAGTTTGCCAACAAGTTAAAGCTGAACATCAGAGGCCAGCTGGACTTCTTCAGCCCTTACTGATTCCAGAATGGAAGTGGGATCATATAACCATAGATTTTGTGACTGGCTTACCTAGGTCCCCGGCCGGTAGAGATGCTATCTGGGTCATTATAGATAGGCTCACGAAGGTGGCTCACTTTCTCTCATTCAGAGTTGGTCAGTCAAAGGCTCAGCTAGCAGAGATGTATCTCAGGCAGATATGTTGCATGGAGTACCAGTCAGTATCACCTCGGACAGAGACTCCAGATTTATGTCGTACTTTTGACGTAGTTTGCAGGAGAGTTTGGGAACTCACCTCCAGTGCAGCTCATCTTATCACTCGCAGACAGATGGTCAGTCAGAGCGTACCATACGAACCTTGGAAGACATGTTGCGATCGTGTACGCTCGACTTTGGTGGTTCGTGGGAAGATCACCTGCACCTGGTAGAGTTCTCGTATAACAACAGTTTTTAGGCCAGTATCCAGATTGCACCGTTTGAGGCACTATATGGTAGGAAGTGCCGATCCCCGCTAGCATGGGATGATATTGGAGAGAGGCAGATGCTAGGTCCGGAAATGATTGCTCAGACAATTGAAGTGGTCAGAAGAGTCAGAGAGCATCTTCGAGTTGCCCAAGATCGCCAACTTCATTGGGTCGATTCCCATCGGTGTCCACTTGAATTCTCGGTCGGCGACCACCTATTCCTGAGGATTTCGTCTAACCGTAGCGTCATTTGTTTTAGCGTACGGATAAAGCTTAGTCCTCAGTATATAGGACCGTTCGACATTCTGGAGCGAGTAGGTGATGTATCCTATCATCTCGCTCTTCTGCCGTCACTACGTGAGGTGCATGATGTGTTCCATGTATCCCAACTACGACGGTATAGCCCAGACCCGAGCCATATTCTGGATCATTCGAAATTGGTTGTTGGTACCAATCTTTCGTATGAGGAGTGGCCCGTATCTATATTGGACTAGAGGGAGAAGATACTCAAGAACAAGACTATTAAGTTAGTCCGTGTTGCTTGGGGTCATCACTCTTTGGGTGAGTCAACATGGGAGCGTGAGGATGATATCCGATCGCGATATCCCGACCTGTTTGACTCGTAAGATATGATGTCTTCCTTATGCCTTATGCTCTCAATTCCTTGTTGGAATGAATATTTGCTTGATTGATTGCCGTGTTATAGCTTCCCTGTGATTAGTATAGCTTGTCCTTGCTTCTCTAGCATCTTGATTAAATTTCGAGGACATAATTCTTTTAAGGTAGGTAGAGTTGTAATGACCGTGGTTTGTATTACGTATTTTGGTATAAGTATACGTATATTGCATGTTTCATGGCATGGTTTATCTTGATATTGTAATTGCATGGTTCGGCTCGGCTTGGTTTGGTTTGCTTTCGGTTCATCATGAACCAAGAGAAAACCCCTACCTACCTCCACACCCTTCCTTTAATAGTCGCCCACTCCTTCTCTCTCTTCATTTACTTCTTCTTCAATTACTTCTTCTTTCTCACCATTACTCTTCCACCTACCAGGGAGAGAGCTTAGGCAAGTGCAGCTTGCTTCATGGAGGAACTCAGTTTTTATTGTTCCATTCTCTTTCTCACGAGATTCTAACATACTTTAATACTTAGCATTTCTAATTTCTATGGTTCAATTTGTGTAGATCTAAGTTTCTTGTATTTTCGGAATTCTGGGTTTTGATCAACTTAATATTGTTATTTCCAAGTTTGGATGGTTCTATGTTGTAGAAAATTTTATTCTACCCCATTTTGACCTATGGAAGTCTGGATTTAGACCTCGGATGGAGGATTTATGAAGCTTTGAGCCATGGACTTCATGGCTCTTCTTCTCGGACCAGTGTAGAAGAAGAACAGTCTTCTAGCCGCATGGCAGTACTTGACCGCATGGACCTTCATACGACAAGTCTTCCAGCCGTATGACAATGCTGCCGCATGAACTCAATAGTCCATTGCTGTATATGACTGGTTCTTCTCGGCCGCATAAGACCCGTCCCTTGCTCAGCCGCATAGGACTCCACTTGAACATAGCCTCATGAACTGGTTCTTTCCATTGTCGTATATACTCGTTTCCCCCGCTGCCGCATGAGGCTTTATTCCTTGAGTCACATAAACCCCCCTATTCCTCAGCCGCATAGGCCATGGGACCCTCCAGCCGCATATGCAAGTGATTCCCCGAGCCGCATGAGCGCGCACTCTTACCAGTCGCATGAACTTGTTGCAGCCGCATGCGCCTGTGTTCTCAGAGCCGCATGCGCCCCTTTCCTTCTAGAGCCGCATGACATTGCTCTTCCGCGGCCGCATAAGCTCATCCTCCCTGAGCCGCATGCGCCTGTCCCCTTCCAGCCGCATGAGCACGCATTCCCAGCCGCATAAGCGCGCATGCTCTCTGCCGCATGTGCTTATCTCCTTTAGCTGCCTGGCTCCTGCTATAGTCCTCTTTTATTATATTATTATAATTAAGGCACCTTTTATGCTCATGTTTCCTGACTCTCTATGAAGGCTTGTACTATGTAGGCTTGCACATAATCCCTGAACACGACAGTGGCCCGTCGTGGCGCACTATTGACAAGTAAACCTGACATGATATATCCCGATATGCTGTTAAGACAACTAGCCTGACATGACATGTATGAATAACCTGGACATCGTAGATGTTTGTGTTTGTACAAATAAACCAGTATTGTCTTGCATCATGTCAAGGTTAGGGATCCCTGAATACTACGGTCAAGGGTGCCTACTGAAATTGACTAAGGCTAATAACTAGAAATTCCAGTAGTCATGGCGAGATTTTCCCAGCTACAAGTAATCCCGTTATCTGAGCGCACTAAGTGGACTTATAGCCTACCGACGAGTAGGGCACACTTCCAGCACACAGTCATGTGTTGTACCTTTCATGAATGGACATTCGACCTGGATAACCTGGATGGTCTGCACGGCTTATGGCTGTTGGAATAATCTCATTGCATCTTGCTAGTAACTAGGCCTGAGATAACCCTAGTTAGTTAAAGTATCAAGCCATACTCTTTGCTTGGTCGTGGTTGATTGGATGGAATCTAGCCCAGCTTAGTCTTGTCCTGATCCCGTACAAGATTGTGACATGACATGATTACTTATACTTGCCTTAACAATAACGATCATGGGTCCAGTTCTGTTCAGGCGAAGGGTTATAACCCCGGTCCTTGTTTGGTTTAAGGATTGTAACCTGGCTCCCAGAGCAGTTCTATGTCCTCTCTTCGTTTATTGTCTTATTGCACCCCATACCATGCTCGTCATGTTTTACCTTACTTCAATAACATGATTATTTATGCTGGCCTTAACAATAAAGATCAGGGGTCCAGTTCTGTTCAGGCGAAGGGTTACAACCCCGGTCCTTGTTTGGTTTAAGGGTTGTAACCTGGCTCCCGGACCAGTTCTGTGTCCTCTTTTCGTTTATTGTCTTATTACTTTATCAATAGTATTTGAGACGGGTTCCTATTCAGGTGAAGGATTGCAACCCCGGTCCTTGTTTGGTTTAAGGGTTGCGACTTGGCTACTTGAATGGCTTCCTCGTACTCAATTTATTATTGTTATTCCTGTTATTATCATTATCTTTATAATTATCTTTGATATTCTATTGTGATATGCTGGTTTTAGTTCCTAAGTGAAGCCACCTTTGTGGCACTTGCTCTTTCTGGGGTCTGACCCAGCTGGTTTTGTATGGCCAGATATCGGAGCTGCTCTAGAGGATCTACCTACCTCCAGCCAAATGTTGACTACCAGACGTAACCCTGGCAACAAGTGGGTTTTTTTTGTACTCTCACTCTATTGTAAAAATATTCTTTTGAGGCGTTTAGCCGATGAGCACGTGTTAGCTCGATTGCACCTTTATTTACTGTCTGCCTACGGGCTGTAACATGATTGACAAATCCTAGGGTTGATCATGTATGACTAAAACTCCTGCTAGTCTTGACATTTTGTACGATTAGCTTCATAATCATCCAGATATGTAATGTATGGAACGCCTTACTATTGTATATTTGGTGTTCTGACATCTTGTAACTGTTATTACTTGTTTGAGATTGAGACAGTAGGCTTGTTCATGACCATAGGAGACTGATGGCTTGTAGTTAAACTCTCATATGTCTAGACAGCCGTGACCGTATAGCGAGGTGGGTTACACTTCAATATATATAGCTGGCTATGTACACCCCCGCTCTCCAGCATTCTGGTTCTGGGGCGTTACAGCTCCTAGCGCTGCATCTGGAAAAAACTTCTCCTTGAACAGCTTCTTGAATGCTGCCCAAGTCTGCCCTGGATTACCAACCCGCGGGTCGGTCTGGTACTAAGTGCGGGCCAGATCCTGCATTATGCTGGCCGCCGCCTCTATCTGAATCCTCACCGAAATCTCAGCCAATCTGAATATCTTCTCCATGTGCTCTATCCACTCATCGGCGTACAGAATGCTCTCTATACCCCGAAAATCCCTCGGGTGCATCTTCTGAAAGTCCTGGATGTCCTTCTTCCACGGCGGATGCGGCTACCGAACTGCCACTAGCTGAGCTGCTGCCCTCTCCACTGTAGTCAGGGCCAGATCAATGCCCCGACTAAACTCTGCTGTCTGCCTCTACTGCTGGGCGTGTTGGGCCTCCATGAACTGCTGAAAGAACGAGAACAGCTGAACTGCGTCAACTGTCTCCGAAGGTGGCTGCCGCTGCTGGAATACCTCCGGAATCACCGGACTCGGCCTGTGCCCGACTGGTGGAGGGGCTCCTTCGAACGTAGCTGAAACGCCTACCCCAGCTGGCATGACTGGGGCTGCGGTACCGAGGGCTAGCTACTGAGGATGAGAGGTGGCAGACCTCTCATCTGTGTCCCCCTGGCCCGGGTGATGTGATCTCGTCTCAACCATCCTGGAGACAAATCAAAAAGAAACAATTGCTGAGAATGAGTCGAAATAGCAAAGAAGGACAGTTATATTCATGGGAAGACAATAAGTAGCAAAATGTAGATATACAGAATCTGATAAAGAGTTTTTTTCTAATGTGATTGAGTACCTTCAAAATATCCTAATCCTACTGCATGCTGCAGTGACACTCTAGTTCGAATACCACTGAATTTCTAAACTAGACCTGATGGGCCACCACTAAAAACGTGTCACGACCCGCACCCTAGAGTAAGGGCACGAGACGTGAGTACGTCCAGCCTACGCCGCAGTATCGGCGGTAGAACGCTGTCCTAGGTCACATACATCTAACAGTTATAAGGTACCTGTACAGTTTATACACTCCGAATGGAGGTGACATAAATAAGTACAACTCAATCACAACTAAAAAAGAAAGTACGATATGATAGAATAGTTGAAACATAGAATCCACATATGATAAATATAATAGAGAGATAGCTGAAAGTCTAAGATAACATCTCCACATATCCAGAATACAGAACCTAAATAAATACAAGTGTATCTGACAAGACATGAAGATAAATAGAACTAGCCTAGCTAACTAGCCTAGTCTACAGGGGTAGTGTCATCAACAAGTGCTGGGTCCTCCTGAGGGTCCAGCTCGCATGTATCGTCTAAGCCTGCTCCGTAATAGGTGGGACACAGCTCCTCAAAATTATCTGTAATATTTCAACAGGTCCAGTCAGGACTGGAGCGAGCACAGTATATCTCACGCAGTTCATATCATGACAGGAATAAAATATAGGCAATAGAGTAAGATACATAAAACGCTAAAAAGTATACATGAGTAAAAGAGAAGACTGTAATAAAATATCTACTATAGGTAAAGAGATACAGTGAACTAGTGATTTAGAGTACAAGCTAGACATGTGAACGGCTTGATAATAAATATGAGAGGTTGTACATAGCTACACTACTTTGGAAATTGTCCACATGACTATTTATACTCCCTCTTACCCCAATCAATACACAAGGATCTGTTCAAGTTATGTTATTGTACATGATTTTACATGGGGGCCCATAAATGGGTGCACATAAATATAAACATGGGGGCTCTGTGAACATGAGAGTACATGAATCACGAGAGTGCACATGAATGGTGAAAGCACAAGAATACATGATGAAAGTGAAACGCACATGACATGATGTATCTGATGCTCCCGAGGGAGATAACATCGTATGAAAAGATCCATATCGTACTAATCCGTGTTTCCATCGTGTCAGCATCAAGTAAAATAATCTAGAGCAAGAAAATACTCCTAGCAAGTATGAAACGGTCAGAGAATGTACTCGCCTGATATCCTGAATGTCTGAAAGAAATAATGCCTGAGGAGTGGTGTCTGGCGCCTAATCAGAACAGTACAAGTCACAAAATGTCCTACTAATAAATTAAGCTACTATAATGCATTCTACATGATGTTGGGTCAATTCTAGACTAAAGTCAACCCTGGTCAACTTCAGTCAACTAACTAGTCAATACTAGGTCAACTAGGTCAACCTAGACCCAATCAAGTCTCACTAGGCCTAACCTTGTCTACCCTAGCATTCAATACCATATACAAGTCTATATGACTCTACTCATGTGCATATTCCATATATACAAGACCACACAAGGATACCATAGACTAGGCTACCTAGACTATATGCCATATACCCTTATAGGCAATACAAATACAATCCATATATTTATATACACACTATTCATATAGGTAATACCTATATTGTATTACAATTATTACATTAGGTTATATAATATATATATTTGCACATAGAGAGTTAGAGAAGGAAGAGCATATGAATATGTGAGTCTGTGTCTTGTGTGTGGGCAAGTGTGTAAACATGTGTGTGTGTGTATATTATGTATCATTCCCAGATTTCCAGTTCCTAGTGTTTCCAGATTTACAAAACAGTGAAATGTAGGTATGGATATTATGTTCTTAGATTTTGAAATAAACTAATGTCCTCTGTGTGTGTGCTACACATGAGAGTGCATGAGAAGCAATGGGTTATACTGTGTATAACTGGCAGGAAGCAGTATTCATAAGAATCAACAACATGACAGTTCAAAATGGTTTGGACATTTGTTCTCAGGTTTTCAAACAAAGTGACAGTATAATATGGGAACATTGTTCTCAGTTTTGTGTGTGTCTCTAAACATAAAAGTGTATAAGAATAGTGGGTTAATCCCAGGCCTAATAGTGTGTGCACACATGTGCATATAATTCCCAGTTCCCTGTTCAATTTCAGTTCACAAATAGCCTATATGTCTTCAGGAATCCCATGTTCTTTTGACAGTTCATACATAGCAGTTCCAACCCAAATTTCAAAATCCCAATGTGAATCCCACATGTCAACATATATAAACATATTAACTAAAACTGATATATATATCTAGACATGAACCTACTCAATAAATCATGATTTAACATTTACAAACAATGAAGAACTGATAAGGACATAAACTGTCATTGCCAACCCGATACCAAAGTTCAACCCATTTGCTTGAAATTGAAATATCATCTAACTATCATCCCCAAGTACACAGAGGTAAAATCCCATCATAGCTCACATGTATACACCTATACAATCATTAATAACCATTACTTGACAAGTTAAACTAAACCAACTCAGAAAATGCATATGTTAGCTCTGGTATCAGAACAGGGAAGGATGGGGGTTTAGACAAATTCAAACTTGAAAGGAAAACAACTAAATGGTTAATTTAATAGGTTGGTACTTAGTGATGCATATATGATAGTGTCAAATAGGCCATAATGTGTCCAAAATCTGGACACAAACGTGTCCAAGAACCACACAAACACAGAACACAAGACTAGACACAGACAGTGCAACCCATGCACGAGTCCTAGCTCACTCGACACGAATCTATTGGACACGAGGCCTTGGGGGTGTCGTGTCAGACACTGCCCCTACTTCTGTGTCCAAACACACGTGTCCAAGTGCCCTAAATCAACCGCACGAGCACACGAGCAGCAGGGCATTGCTGACCGCACGCACGTGGTCGTGTCCACGACCCCAAAATGACACAAACAAGACACGAATCATGCTTAGTCACAAGGAAAATGATAAACCACTCTAAAACATATATTTCTATTCAAATACAATTCGAAAACAGTGATGAAACGCCCACTGTGGCATTTCATCGAACACAACAACACCTAGGCTGATACGTGTTCGATACGGACACGTAATGGACACAACTCAACACGAAATCTATACCTACAGCTAGAGGACACCTAGGGCTATACAAATATGCAAAGAAATCAGGAAATTAATGGTTAAAAAGAATATTACCTATAGGTTGTTCTTCCTCAAGAAAAACCTAAAATGAGAATCCCTCCTTGCTAGCTCAATGCTCCTATGGAAGCCAAAACTGAGATCCACCTCCACCAACAGCAAGAGAACAATAATCAGGTTGCAATGCAAAAGATTTTAATGAAAAAGGATAAGAAATGATCAAAATAGGAAGGGTTGAGGGAAGAACCAAACCTTGCTCTTTGAAAATGGAAGAATATGCAAAAGAGGCAAGAAACTTTGAGAGACATTAAATAGGGGGGTGGATCCCTAGGTGGTCGGCCCAAACTTCTAGGGTTAGGGTTTTGGGGATCATCAATGGCTCTCCTATCATATAGTCAAATCAAGGGTCCATTAATTCTAGGTTACACACTAGTCTAAGTCATGCATCCTAGTTAGCTCTAACTAACCATAACTAATTAATACTAACCATGACTAACTAAGACTAATCATGATTAACTAAGACTAACCATGACTAAGTCCAGTCTAGGTTAGGACTAATCACAACACATGGCAACTAATTAAATCAATATTAAAACCACACAAAATTCCAATAAATATATTAATTTCAAATAAATTTAAAATGACAAAAATACCCTCAAACTAGAAATGTGGTAGTAACAGAATAGTTTGGTCACACGCAACAAATCACATCTAGTAGCTCAAGGCTATAAGGCATTGACTACGATGAGATATATTCTTCGGTTGCTAGACTAGAATCCATTTGTATGCTTTATGCTTTTGCAAGTATTCATGGTTTTAAACTTTTTCAAATGGATGTCAAAAGTGCTTTTCTAAATGGTTTTATAAAAGAATAAAGTTTTTGTTAAACAACCTCGTGTATTTGAAGATTTCAAAAGACCATATCACGTATTCAAGCTTCATAAGGCTCTCAATGAACTCAAATAAGCATCTCGTGCATGGTATGAGCGCCTTAGTTCCTTCTTACTTGAACACGATTTTTTAAAAGGGAAGGTTGATTCTACTCTTTTTATAAAATCTATAGATAAGAATATTTTATTAGTAAAGATCTATATAGATGATATTATTTTTGGATCAACAAATGAGATGTTATGTAACGAGTTTGCTAAGTGTATACAGAGTGAATTTGAAATGAGCATGATGGGAGAACTAACTTTCTTCCTTGGGCTACAAATCAAACAAAATTCACAAAGAATTTTCATCAATCAAGCCAAATATATAAAAGACATGCTAAAGAAGTTTGATATGGACAATGTCAAACCAAATGGAACTCCTATGGCACCATCTACCAAGCTTGATATGGATGAAAGTGGTAAACCAACTAAAGTACGTAAGTACATAGGTATGATTGGTAGTTTACTTTATTTAACTGCTAGTCATCCAGACATTATGTTTTTAGTATGCTTGTGTGCACGATATCAGGCTAGTCCTAAGGAATCACATGTAAGCACTGTTAAGTGTATCTTACGATACCTTAAAGGTACTTTGACAACCGGGCTATGGTATCCAAAAATCGATTCGTTTAACCTAATAGGTTATTCGGACGCAAATTTTTTCGGATGTAAGGTCGATCATAAAACTATCATACCAGTGGAACAAGTCATTTCCTAGAAAAATTCTTAGTCTATTGGTTTTCTAAGAAGCAAAATTTTGTTGCATTATCACCAACCGAGGCTGAATATATAGCCGTAGGACGTTGTGCCCAGATTTTGTAGATGAAGCAAACCTTGGAAGACTATCAGTTGTCTTACAACCACATTCCCATTTACTACGATAATACCAGCTCGATAAATCTCACAAAGAATTCCATTTTTCACTCACATACTAAATATTTAGAAATAAGACATCATTTTCTTAGAGACCATATTTTATAAGGTCATATTTGTTTAGAGTATGTTGACACAGAACGACAATTAGCTGACATCTTCACTAAACCCCAACTGAAGATTGTTTTAACTTTATACGAAGAGAATTAGGAATTTTGGACGTTGAAGTTTTATAATTATATATTATTTGAACTGAATATATAAAATTGTAGAAAGTATTTTGCTTATAAGCTGAAAGGGCCCTTCTTACAAAAAGACGTAAAGTCTAAGCGTCATGGTGCCAAGTGTCTTTGGACTACCGCTAGCAAGGATCCAGCCCCTACAGCTATCCTAAAATATTTGATATATTTTGTGTATTTTTGTTAATTAATATGGATTATTTGTCTTCAAACTAAATATTTCAAATTTTACTTGGTATTAATTAGTGTTAAAACCTGTATCAAACTGCCCAAAGTCTGTTCAGATTACCATGTGACCAAACTCGGACCAAGCTCTGGCGAAACTCGGTTAGGGGAAATCTAAACAGAAGCTGGACAGTCGGGTTTCCCTTTAAAAACCCTCACCATCATCATCTTCCTCATTATAACAACAACCAAAAACAACCGAAATCCTAACCCAAGCCACCCTACTACTACTTCTTCCAAGCATTCCAAGGTATGTAAACTTGGATTCAGAGCTGTCTTGGGGTTCTCTTCCACTCTCTTTACTCAATTTCAGTATATCTCTCATCTTCTCATCACTTTCACATTTTCAATGGCTTCCAAAATTCATGAGTCCAAAAAGAAGAGAAAGGTTGGAGAAGCTTCCTCTTCTACTGCTCAAGAGGAAGGTTCTTTCTCTCTTTTTAGTCCCGCCAAACCGGATGGTGACTATTTTGATGAGTTTATTTTTGTCTCACTTGACGCATCCAACGATTGGTTCTCCGACTTTGTCGAACGGACAATTTGTCCGGGACCCCAATCAACTTCACGCTATTTCCAAATCACTTATCTATTTTTGAGCAGTTCAACCTAGAAGATCTACTTAAATCCAGTTATCCTATTTATAGGAATGCTATTCGAATGTTTTATTGTAATCTTAATATCACAAACGGTACGGTTAAATCTAAAGTTGGTGGTATAGATATTGAATTCGATGCCGATGATCTGGCTCTTATGCTTCATTTTCCCAATGAAGGGGAAGTACTGGTGGATATTACCAAAGTTCAATTTCCAGCCCACATAACTTTTGATTCTTTTCGTAACTCGTTATGTGAACCCCTTCTGTCACGACCCGATCCCAAATTGTTGGGTCAAAATTGGATCATGCCCAGCCTGCACCGTTGTGAGACAGTAAGCTGTTTCTATTTGCAGGTACTCTCAACAACAATTATACATTTGTCACCACACTAATTTACAAACTTTTAAAACTTTAATTGTTTGACAAAGAGAAATACTTCTGAAAATAAAACACTTAAATAAAAAGTCTGAAATGAAAAGTCTTCAACTCCAACACAAAGAAACTAGAAATGAAGATAACAACTGTCTAGATAGTCGGCTCATCGTCCTCAGGATCTGTGTCCTCCAAGTGGGACTCTAGAAGCACCGCAAGATATAGCACAAGATCATAATAGCTATTGAACAATAGCTCAACATCATCAATGTTACCTATTGGGGAGGGGATCCAGTTAGGAAAGGAGCAAAGTACGAGTATATATCTAACATTTTAAATAATAATGAAAATATGCAATTTTAAACAGTTTGAAATACTTGAACAATATTTTCCACAGCAATTCAATATTTGAAACAATGTGATTTGAATAGGCAACGTCTATGACCGGCTTGGGTTGTACAATAGCATCCTAGCGATGCGATACGGATTATCCCCGTGTGTAAGAGGGGTAAACTCGCGCAATAATGCAATATGAGGGTATTGGTCATAAACGCTACACTACTCCCCCAATATCCCTACAATCAATAACATTCAATATTTGAACTCTAGGATAGAGTTCCGTGTAGCAATGTGGTTTAAGCAAGCAAGGTAACAATTACTAATTAAAATATCCGATAGCATAACCGTACTTGCCTTTGTTTGTATGACTGGATCGGGATGTTGATACCGGAAAGGAAATCAAGTATGTCCTCGAAACCCTACAATTTGAGAACTCTGACTTAGAACCAAAAATAAAAGCCATCTCTAGATGTGCCAGTTACAATCTCTAGAAGTAGATCCTAGTCCAGTTTTTAAGTTATTTAATTAATCTAACGAGAAATAATCTAACATCGCAACTACAAACGTCAATTTACAAAACAGAGTCAATTTACTGTTTTATTGGAAAAGATAGCATTTTCAGGTTATTTATCAAAACTTGTTATTTCATAATATATATAAAACTAAGGTTTTCCTGTAAGTGAGAAAACATGTTGTTTGTTTAATTTAACCAAAACTTGTAATTCTATCCTTTTAATTAGTGTGAAAAGATCTTATTAATTTTTTATATATAAAATTAGTATCCGTTTTAATTTCGCGTTTAGCTATGCAAAACAACAAACCAGAAAAGAACAAAAATCCTAAATTACACAAATACAGGGCCACAGAAATAAATATAAAAACTGGGCTTATGCCCTTACAACTTATTAGAAAGAATTACATATTTTAAATAGCTGAGGCGAGCTTGAGTGCCGTGAAACAGTCCAAACAGAAGACCGAGGGCCCTGCGCCGAGAATATGAAATAGCCAGTAACACCTTCTATAAATATATAACTACAAAATAGATAGGGTAAGTCTCAGACTTGGTCGTGCAATCTCATGTTGCTGGCTTACACCTCAAGATACAGGAATGTCCCGTAACGTTTGCGTGTCGCTGAGGCTCATCCAACCGATACGGTCGTCGCCTAAAAGGGGATACAAAACTCACAAGATCTGTACAAAAAACCAACTTTTGTAAATCGTTTGCAAAGACCGATTTTTAATGAACTTAATTAATATTATTTTTGAAATACTTTTACGAAAAAACTTGGGCAGCACCTCCTGTGAAACTAGGACATCCTAACCAAATTTGGCGATTCCCACAACGTCTAGTATAGAATATATATAACTCCAGCCTTCCAAATTTCATCCACCAAAACACATAACCATTTCCCAATCACTTCCCATAAGCCAAATCCAAAGAAAACCACAGAAGAACAAAAGAACAAAAACCAACTAAAAGAGCTAATCACAGCACAATGAGCCTCCATAAGCTCATGGCCAAAAACTAAGCCACAACACAACTTCATATAGCCAACTACATAATTTTCCAAAATAAAATTTGGAAAACCCGAAACCATCAATAAATCGAATCGAACTCAGAAAAATATCCCTAACGCAACAATATCAAAACCGATCCCCGAAACAGGGTCGGGACCGCATCATCATCGATACGTATACGCGATACTCCAATGGGATGAACACAAGGACACGAAAATATACCTCGAGTGCTCGGCTAGAGCTCCCAGATGTAAAAAAAAAAAGGGGAATAGTCGAATCCGTACGGACTCGAAATGGTCCAGAAGCACACGGCAGCGGGAACAAGTCACAAGACACGGATCGGGGATGCTGGAAAGTGCGGACAGCGGGAAGCGTTGTCGCAGGGCCACGGAACAACGGATCGGGGAGGCGACGATCGGGCTGGGCTCGGGTCGCCTGGGGATGGCCGTAGACGGGGTCGCCGGAGGAGCTCCGGTTGGTGGCTTGGGCTAGGGCTTGGGGATGGGTGATGGAGAGGGAGATGGAGAGGGGTTTAATAGGAAGTGAGGGGCTGGGGGTTACGGAAAGACGAGGGGTTCAGCTGTTACAGAGGAGGAGGGCTCGGTGGTTTCGAAAGGATGAGGAGTTTGGAGGAGAAGATGCTGAGGAGAGGGAAAAAAACGTGGGAAAAGGAGGAGTTGGTGGTTACGGGAGTAAGTAAGAATAGGTTTTTTATTGTTATTATGCTTAAAACCCACTTATAAATATATATGTACAAATATAGTAATACATTTTATATAATTTTATGTTTAATAAAAATAATCCAAGGATCGGTTCGGACTCGAGAACGGGTTCGGAGCAGGGCCACAATCAAAAAGAAATCCAATAATTTATTTATGAAAATAATAATTTTTTTTGACCTGACTAAATATAATAAATAATAATATCAATAATAATAATAATAAACATTAAACTAGTAATCCAATAATCCAATCATTAATAAACCAAAATTATGGGTTTTACAACCTTCCCTCCTTAGAAAATTTCGTCCTCGAAATTAAAGGCAGGGTTAGGAGTTACCTCAAGCTTCAAACATATACTGCTCCCGCATCTCGTCTTCTCGCTCCCAGGTAGACACGCCTGGAGAGTTGTGCCGCCACATAACTCCGACTATTGACGTCACAGAATTCCTGGTTCTCTTCTCTCATCTGTCTAATATCGCCACTGGCTTCTCTGGCACTGTTCGGCTGGGCCCAATTTCCAGCTTCGAATGGTCCAAGATGTGGCTCGGGTCCGAAATGTAGCGCCTGAACTGTGAAACATGGAAGACATTATGTACACCCTCAAGATTAGCTGGTAGAGCTAATAGGTATGCTACTTCTCCGACTCGGCTCAAAACTTCAAATGGGCCGATGTATCTGGGACTAAGCTTCCCAGCTCTTCCAAAGCGAATAGTTCCTCTAGTAGTGGAGACCTTGACAAAGACACTATCTCCTGCTTCAAACTCCAGGGGTCGGCGACTGCTATCGGCCCAATGCTTCTGTCTGTCCTGAGCAATCCTGAGCTTGTCTCTAATCATTTTTACCTTCTCTGCTGCATCGGTCACCATCTCAGGTCCAAGCAATACTCTTTCTCCTACATCGTTTCAAGCAAGTGGAGTGCGGCAACGACGTCCATAAAGTGCCTCGAACGGAGTCATACCGATACTAGCTTGGTAGCTGTTATTGTAGGAGAACTCTACCAAGTGCAAGTGGTCTTCCCAAGACCCTCCAAATTCTAAGACGCAAGATCTCAGCATATCTTCTAGCATCTGGATTGTTCTCTCTGATTGTCCGTCAGTCTGGGGATGGTAGGCGGTGCTGAACTTCAATTGTGTTCCTAAATTGTCGTGCAAGCTCTTCCAGAAGTGAGAGGTGAATCTGGTATCCCTGTCAGATACGATACTTACCGAAACTCCATGAATCCGGTAGATATGCTGCATATATAGTGCTGCTAACTTCTCGATGGATAGACCAACCTTGAAGGGGATAAAGTGAGCTGACTTCGTTAGTTGGTCCACAATAACCCAAATGGCATCCTTTCCTCCTTGGGGTCGAGGCAGTCCTGACACAAAGTCCATCGTCATGTGTTTCCATTTCCACTCTGGGATGTCTAGCGACTGCAACTGTCCTACGGGTCTCTGTCTGCTGGCTTTCACTTGTTGACAAATTAAGCATCTAGCTACATACCTGGATACGTCCTTCTTCATTCCGTACCACCACACTACAGTACGCATATCCCGATACATTTTGTTAGCTCCTGGAAGTATGGAATACTGCGACGGGTGTGCTTCTTGCATCAGCTCGTTCCTCGGTTCGTCAGTTGGTATGCAAAGCCTCGTACCGTGCCTCAGTGCTCCGTCGCTAGCAATTGAGAATCCTTCAAGTGTTCTTGCCAGCACTTGGTCTCTGAGTTTGTAAAGCGTCTCGTCTTGGAATTGTGTCTCCTTGACTCTGTCCATCAGACTTGAACGCACTTGCAACTGTATCATTGATGAATCAGCTCCTGGTACAATGGCTTCTCTACCCAGTTTCTTCATTTCCTCTTTGGGCAATACAATCTCCAGTCCATGCTTTTCTATGTCTTCCAGCAAGTGCCGCTCGTTGGTCAAAAACATTGCCATCGGGTATCGACTAAGTGCATCTGCAACAACGTGAACCTTACCCGGATGATACTGCAGGTCAATGTCGAAGTCTTTCATCAGCTCCAGCCATCGTCTCTGTCGTATATTCAGCTCCTTCTGAGTGAAAATATAATTAAGACTTTTCTGGTCTGTAAATATTTCCACTCTTTCTCCATAGAGGTATTGCTTCCACAACATCAAAGCAAATATAACCGCTGGAAGCTCCAAATCATGCGTGGGATAGTTCTTATCATGAGTCCATAATTGCCTAGATGTGTAAGCAATTACTTTCCCATTTTGTTGAAGAACACAGCCCAAACCTTTACCGGAAGCATCATTGTTAATTAAAAAATTGCTGGTACCTGAGGGTAGAGCAAGTATCGGCACCGTTGTAAGTCTCTTCTTCAGTTCCTCAATGCTGACTGGCAATATTCGGACGAAACAAATTCTTCATTCTTCCTGGTGAGCTTCGTCATCGGCACAGCAATCCTGGAAAAATCCTTCACAAATTTTCGGTAGTAGCCAGCTAAGCCCAAGAAGCTTCTGATTTTTGCAACTGAACTTGGTGTAGTCCACGTCTCAATAGCAGCTATCTTCTTTGGATCCACCAAAATTCCTTCTCATGTGACAACATGGCCTAGAAAATCCACCTTATCTATGAAGAATTCACATTTAGATAGCATACCATAGAGCTTCTCCTTCCTTAAGGTTCCCAGAACTTTCCTCAGATGCTCTTCATGCTCTTCTTCGGTCTTCGAGTAGATCAGAATGTTATCGATGAAGACAACAACAAACTGATCCAGGTATTCATAGAAGACCTTGTTCATGAGATTCATGAATACCGCAGGGGCATTCGTCAGTCCAAACGACATGACCAAAAATTTATATTGTCCATATTCGGTGTTGAACGCCGTCTTTGGAATATCCTCCTTCCTGACCTTGATTTGATGGTAGCCAGATCTGAGATCTATCTTCGAAAGTACCTTAGCTCTACTTAGTTGATCAAATAAATCATCAATCTGGGGCAGAGGATACTTGTTCTTGATGGTGATGTTGTTCATCGTCCGGTAGTCGATGCACATCCGCACAGTTCCATCCTTCTTGGGTACGAACAAAACTGGTGCTCCCCAGGGTGAAGCTCCATCTCTGATAAATCCATGGGCCTTCAGCTCATTAATCTGGTCCTTCATCGCCTTAGCCTCCTTGGGGTTGACTCTATAGTATCCCCGAGAAATAGGGGAAGAGCCAGGAACTAGATCAATGGTGAATTCCATACCTCAATCTGGAGGCAATCCCAGAAGACTATCAGGAAAGACGTCCATGAATTCCACTATGATAGGATGAGGAGGCCCGGGTTCTTCTGTGATAGAGGAGTAGATACACTCTCCATGTCTTCCGAAGTTCGAGAGATTTCAAACTCTGGTTCTCCTGGTGGGCTGAAGACTACACATCCTCTGTGATAATCTATCAGCGCATGCTGCTTACTTAGCCAGTCCATCTCTAGGACTACATCATAGTTGGGTAAGGGCATCACAAATAAGGGTGCTAAGAATTTGTGGCCTGAGATAGTTATGGGGTAGTTACATGTCTCGGTGATGGGTATGGGTCCACCAACGGTCATAACTCTACATATCATCTTGCTAAACCCCCTAACTAGGTGATGTGTAGAAATGAACTTTGATGATATAAAACTGTATGATGCACCCGAATCAAATAATGCTAAAGCAGGATGTGAGTGCACATAAATGGAACCTATGATGACATCAGCGGTGGGCTCCTGCTTTGGCTTTTGCTCGTCTGCTGCTAGGGCAAAAGCTCGCACAGTCTTCTGTTGGTGTTGCCCAAACTGTTGTTGTTGAGTGGGTAGGGGAGCTTTCTGCTGTGTTGTTCTGGTCCGGTTGAATGCTGTGGGGCAGTCCCTCACTTGGTGGGTAGCAGACCCACAAACTAGGCAGTGTCCTAGTCTTTTCCTACAGATGTTCGCCTGATGTCCTGGCCTCTTGCAGAAATTGCAGACAGGGATCTGCTTTTGAGGCGCTGAGTCATTGGTCTTTACCTGATGGTGCTGCTGCTGGTGATGAGGAGGCCTGTTGTTGTTATTGTGGTTGTTGACATTGGGCCTCTTCTGGTTACCCTGGAAGTTGCTTGTTCCAGAATACTCCCTTTTTGAATGAGCAGGCTGACTCTTTTCTATATCCTGAGCTCGTATCAGAATCCTCTCGTATGTCTTGGCGCCGCCTGCGATCACAGGGGTACGAATATCTTCCCTCAGTCCATACCTGAATCTTTCAGCACGATCTGTGGGGTCAGCAACCAAGTTCTTTGTAAAGCGACTAAGTTGGTCGAATTCTGCCGCATACTCTCCAACCGTCATATTTCCTTGCTTCAAATTCTGGAACTATCTTTCCATCTCTCGTAACGCTGATGTTGGGAAGAACTTCCTGCGAAACAACCTCTTGAAGGTATTCCAGTCAATCTGCCTGTCCTGGAGTCGGGGTTCATTCCGATACCAGGTGCTTGCTACATCTAGTAGTTGGAGTCCTACAACTTCGACCTGGAGGTCGTCCGGAAGTCGAGCGACGCTGAGGAGACGCTCCATGCTGTCGAGCCATTCGTCGGCATAGATGATTCCTTCGGTTCCCTTGAAGGGTCGAGGACCCAGCTTCTTGAATTTCTCAATATTGTCGACCTTAACAGGCCTTGGTTCTGATTGTGCTGCTTCTCCTCTCTCAAGGACAGCCATAGCCACGTTATGGGCATTCTCCATGTCTTCTCTCATAATTGCAGTCTGTTCACGATGAGCTTCAGCTTGGGCTCTCTAGGCCTCAAGCACTCCTTGTAACAGGCCTACGAGGTCGGTGGGGTCTACGGGCACTGGTGGGGCAACTGGAGCGGGCACTACCGCCGGGGACTGCAGCTCAGTCCGAGAAGATGTAGGATCTGTCACTTGAGTTGTAGTAGTGTAAACTCCACGGGGTGCTGGTGCATTATGGGGACGATCGGTCAGCTGCCGAGGTGTAGGATCCGGACTTGCTTGGGGAGGTGGGGTGTGATCGGGTGATGACACCCCATCGCCAGTAGTGGTGATCTTGTCTGTGGCCATACTCTGGAAGGTTTAGGATGCAAAACATAAGCAAGGTAGCCTACCAGTCTATAACAAACAAAAATATTTATTTATAATATATTTCGGTCCTATGTTGTGACAAATTAATATTCTAGTGTTCTAATTATTTTTAGATATGTTTACCTAAGTTGTTGATCTGACCTGCATGAGCCACCACTAAAAAATGTCACGATCCGACCCCAAATTGTTGGGTCAAAATCGGATCATGCCCAGCCTACACCATTGTGATACGACGGCAGTAAGCTGTTTCTATTTGCATGTACTCTCAACAACAATTATACATTTGTCACCACACTAATTTACGAACTTTTAATACTTTAATTGTTCGACAGGGAGAAATACATCTAAAAATAAAACACTGAAATAAAAAGTCTGAAATGAAAAATCTTTAACTCCAACACAAAGAAACTAGAAATGAAAATAATAACTATCTAGATGGCTGGCTCATCGGCCTTAGGATATGTGTCCTCCAAGTGGGACTCTGGAAGCACCGCATGATACAACACAGGATCATAATGGCTATTGAACAATAGCTTAGCATCATCAATGTTACCTATTGGGGGGATCCAGTCAGGAAAGGAGCAAAGTACGAGTATATATCTAACATTTTAAATAAAAATAGAAATATGCAATTTTAAACAGTTTGAAATACTTGAACAATATTTTCCAGCAATTTTCAGCAATTCAATATTTGAAACAATGTGAATTGAATAGGCAACGTCTATGATCGGCTTGGGTTGTACAATAGCATCCTAGCGATACGATACGGCTTATCCCCGTGTGTAAGAGGGGTAAACTCGCACAATAATGCAATATGAGGGTATTGGTCATAAATGCTACACTACTCCCCCAATATCCCCACAATCAATATTTGAACTCTAGGAGAGAGTTCCGTGTAGCAATATGGTTTACGCATGCAATATAACAATTACTAATTAAAATATTCGATAGCATAACCGTACTTGCCTTTTTTGTATGACTGGATCGGGATGTTGATACCGGAGAGGAAATCAAGTATGTCCTCGAAACCCTACAGTTTGAGAACTCTGACTTAGAACCAAAAATAAAGCCATCTCTAGGTGTGCTAGTTACAATCTCTAGAAGTAGATCCGCGTACAGTTTTTAAGTTATTTAATTAATCTAACGAGCAATACTCTAACGTCGCAACTACAAACGTCAATTTGCAAAACAGAGTCAATTTACTGTTTTATTAGGAAATATAGCTGTCACGACCCGGTCCCAATTACTTGGAACGATTCGAATCATGCCCAGCCTGCACCGTTGATGAGACGGTGGCAGTAAGCTGTAACTTCCATATGCAGGTAATCGACAACTCAAACTAAATTTGCCACAACATTTATTATTTGATAAATTAAAAACTTGTCCAGTGCCAATTACAAACATAAACCAACAACTCAAATAACATTATTTTTAGACAAAAACTAACAAACTGGAAAATAACATCTAAATAAAAGCAACATCCCCATCCAGTAATCCATCCTCAGGGAGCACTGCAGGGTATAGCTCAGAGTCATAGTAGCTACTAATCAGTAGCTCTGCATCATCAACAGGACCTAAAAATATAGTCTCCAGTCAGGAGGGAGCAAAGCACAAATTCATGATATTTTTAACAATTGAAATTAATAATAGAATTGTGCACTTTTAAATAATTTGAAATAAATGATTTTTTTTAACAGTTAAAGTAGTGAGATATGAATAGGTAATGAATATGACCGGATTGGGTTTGTTACAGTAATATCCTAGTGATATGGTATGGCTTATCCCCGTGTGTTTGAGGGGTAAGCTAATACAATCAGTTACGCTAATTGGATGTGGTCATATCCACTACGCCACTCCCCCAATCCCCAATAGTTACAGTAGTTACAGTCAATGATCTCAAAAGAGTTTCGTGTTGTATCGTGATTTAAAATTGCATTAAAACAATTATTAACTAATTATAATCTACCACAAAATTGTACTTGCCTCAAAATGACTTGACTGGATGGGTCGATACGTCGGGACGGAAAATCAGGTTCTTCCTTGAAATCCTACATTTGGGAAACTTGTCTTAGAAAATCAAAATCGCCAATTGCTAACTAAGCTAGTTGCAATCTCTAAATTGTCTCCTAGTCCATTTTAGTCTTGTTTAACTAACACAACCAAAAACGCGTTTACTAGTGCATTACAATTAAGAATATCAATTGATATTTAAACTTTTGGGAAAAACTTGTATTTATCAGGTTTTATCGTTTTATTCAAAAAAACTTAATACTTTTGATAATTATATAAAAATATACTTTTCTTTTAAATGAGAAATATCGTGAATTTCCAAATTGTAATTAATATAATTTTTATTCCTAATTTTACGCATTCTCACAAAAAAACCCAGAAAACCACAGCTACTACCTACTTATTACAAAACTGTAGAATAGTAAATGGGCTTATGCCCTTACATTCCCAAGAATTAAAATAAGAGAAAATTCATTAGTCCCGTAAACTGCCTATAAAATTAAATATAAATAATATTTAATAATTCTAATTAAAAATATAAAATAATATTGAGTCTCAGAACTGGTCCAATCGTCATTTTTATAGCTAATGCCTCAACGTTCGGGCGTAACCGGTTTCGTTTGCAGTTAGCCAGGGCCCATTGACCAATACGGTCGTCGCCCAAATAAATCTAAATATTTTGTATTTTCCGAAAAAATTATTTTAAAACTATATAATTAAATTTTTATAGAAATTTCGGCAGCATTCCCTCTATTTTCGGGATAACCCAAAACTGGGAAACGCACCGATTTTTCCTGTAAAATAAATCCCAAACCAGGGATAGCCAAATATATCCACAAAACTATTTCCGAAATAAATTCGAAATCCCGAAATGATATCGGAATTCCCAAAGTAATATCGAAAACTCACAGAATTCTTTTTGAAAGGTTCTCGAAAATTCCGAGAGAATCACAGAACCAAGTTTTAACTAAAAACCCAAAATAATACATATAAAATCTATAATCACAGAATTACTGCCGAAGCAAAACCAACAGAACCTAACCAAGAACCAAAATTTCAAATTCTCGAAGGAATCGGTGGACCAAAATCATCACAGACCAAAAGAGAACTATGGGACTATCCAGAAGTTACCGAAATCGACGGAATCCGAAGTGATGCCTCAGAATCGAAACACGCCTCGCCGGAGTTCGGCTGCGTGTACAGCACGCAAGCTTTGGAAAAGACCACAGTGAGGTTCCACGGTAAGCACATGAATGCCCGAGAACGAACCGGACAGCGGATCTGGAATCTCGCAGGGTGCTGCGGCTCGGGAACGCGGAGGAACAGCGACGAAGGGGGTCGCCGAAACTGCGGGAGGCTCGCCGGGGCTGGGCACGAGCGGGGTGCTAGGGTCGGGCGCCGGTGCAGAGGGTCGGGCACCGGGAAATGCGCCGGGGAGCGGGGTCCGGCACTGGAGGGTGCGGCTGGACTCGGGCGAAGGGGTCGGCCTGAAGGGCGCGGCTGGAGGCTGGCGAAGTCGTCGGAGTTCTCGGGGTTCGCCAAAAATTTGGGGGTTTGGGCACGTTTTTGGTGGAGAGAAAAGTAATGGTGATGATAATGGTGGTGAAGGGGGTTTATATAGGATGGATGAGCGGTTTAGGGGAGAGGAAGGGGAAGGGTCGTCGGTGGTTTCAGGAGGGCAAGGGTTGGCGGTGGCTGCCGGTTACGGAAAGGAAAGGGTGGCTCTCCAGGAAGAAACAATAAAGAGAAAGAGAGAGTTAAAGAGATTGGTTATAAATGTTTTATATAAAAAATATTATTTCTTAGAAAAATAAAATGCTTATAGTTTTTTTTTAATAATAATTAATTTCAGAAAAATGAATTATGGGTTCGAGTCGGGTTTAAGTCAGGCTCGGAACTGATCAATACCAAAATTCGAAAATCCAGGATTAAATATTTTCTAAAATATGATTTTTTATTAATAATAATTTATAAAACAAAATTTTACAAATTTTGACTTAAATTCTAAAATTTAATTTAAAACTATTTTTGGGTTCGGGTCTGGGCCTGATAATCAAAAAGTCCAAGTTTGAAAAATAATAATTTAATCTAAATAACATAATAATTAATTAGAAAATTACATATTTTGATAAAGTTTCCAGTTTTAATAATTTTTCTAAAAAATACAATTTCCTAAATTAACAACTAATAATTAATTATATTAGCTAATTAAGTTATAAATAATTATCTGAAATTACGGGTTTCACAACCCTCCCTCCTTAACAAATTTTGTCCTTGAAATTTAAAGAGATAAGGTTAGGAATATACCTCAGGTCTCAAACAAATACGGGTACTGCTCCCGCATCTTATCTTCTCGCTCCCAGGTAGACTCGCCTGGGGAATCGTGCCTCCACATAACTCTAACTATTGGAGTCACTGAAGTCCTGGTCCTCTTCTCGCCTCTATCCAAAATCGCAACTGGCTTCTCTGGTACTGTAAGACTTGGTCCAATCTCCAGCTCCGAGTGGTCCAAGATGTGACTCGGATCCGGGATGTAGCGTCTGAGCTGCAAAATATGGAAGACGTTGTGCACGCCCTCAAAATTAGCTGGTAGAGCTAACCGATACGCCACTTCACCAATTCGGCTCAAAACTTGAAATGGTCTGATATATCTGGGACTCAGCTTTCCAGCTCTGCCAAACCGGATAGTTCCCCTGGTAGGAGAAATATTCACAAAGACACTATCTCCTTCTTCAAACTGCAGTGGTCGACGACTGCTATCTGCCCAATGCTTCTGCCTGTCTTGAGCGATCCTGAGCTTGTCTCTAATCACCTTCACCTTCTCTGCTGCATCAGTCACCATCTCTGGCCCCAGCAGTACTCTTTCTCCTACGTCGTCCCATGCAAGTGGAGTACGGCAACGACGTCCATAGAGTGCTTCAAATGGGGTCATACCAATGCTAGCTTGGTAACTGTTGTTGTAGGAGAATTCCACAAAATGCAAGTGCTCCTTCCAAGATCCTCCGAATTCTAAGATGCAAGATCTCAGCATATCTTCTAGCGTCTGGATGGTCCTCTCAGATTGTCCGTCAGTTTGGGGATGATAGGCTGTGCTGAATTTTAGTTTTGTTCCCAAGCTGTCATGCAAACTCTTCCAAAAATTTGAGATAAATCTAGTATCTCGGTCAGATACAATACTTACCGGTACTCCATGAATCCGGTAGATGTGCCGCATGTACAGTGCCGCCAACTTCTCGGTGGATAAACCAACCTTGAAGGGAATAAAGTGTGCCGACTTGGTCAGTCGGTCCACAATAACCCAAATGACATCCTTCCCTCCATGAGATCGAGGCAGTCCTGACACAAAGTCCATTGTTATATGCTCCCATTTCCACTCTGGAATGTCCAGCGGCTGTAGAAGTCCTGCGGGTCTCTGTCTGCTAGCCTTCACTTGTTGGCAAATCAAGCATCTAGCCACAAATCTAGATACATCCTTCTTCATTCCATACCACCAAACGACGGTACGCATATCCCGATACATCTTATTAGCTCCAGGATGTATGGAATACTGTGACTGGTGCGCTTCTTGCATCAGCTCATTCCTCAATTTGCCAGATGGTACACACATCCTCGTACTATTCTTCAATGCTCCATCGCTGGCTATAGAGAAACCTTCAAGTGTTCCTGCCAGCACTTCATCTCTGAGTTTGCAAAGCGTCTCATCTTGAAATTGTTTCTCCTTGATTTTGTCCATCAGACTTGAACGCAATTGCAACTGCATCATGGTTGGGTCAACTTCAGGTACATCAGCTTCTCGCCCCAGTTCCTTCATCTTCTCCTCAGGCAGTACAATCTCCAGACCAAGCTTCTCTATGTCCTCCAATAAGTGCCGCTCCTTGGTCAAAAACATCGCCACTGGGTATCGACTAAGTGCATCTGCAACCACATTAGCATTACCCGGATGGTACTGTAGGTCGATGTCAAAATCCTTCATCAGTTCCAGCCATCTTCTTTGTCTCATATTCAGCTCCTTCTGAGTGAAAACATATTTCAGACTTTTGTGGTCTGTATATATTTCCACTCCCTCTCCATATAGATAATGCTTCCATAGCTTCAATGCAAAGATGACTGCAGCAAGCTCCAGGTCATGTGTGGGATAATTCTTCTCATGGTTCCGTAATTGCCTAGATGCGTAAGCAATCACTTTCCCATTTTGTTGAAGAACGCAACCCAGACCTTTTCCAGAGGCATCACTGTAGATTGAAAAACCACCGGTTCCTGCGGGTAGCGCAAGGATTGGTGCAGTGGTCAGCCTCTTCTTCAGCTCCTCGAATATAGCCTGGCAATCTTCCGTCCAAATGAACTCTTCATTCTTCTGAGTAAGCTTCGTCATTGGTTCAACAATTCTGGCAAAATCCTTCACAAACTTTCGGTAGTAGCTAGCCAAGCCCAAGAAACTTCTAATCTCAGCAACTGAGCTTGGAGTAGACCACTTCTCCACAGCAGCTATCTTCTTAGGATCCACCAAAATTCCTTCTCCTGTGATAACATGGCCAAGAAAATCCACCTTGTCTAGAAAGAATTCACATTTGGATATCTTACCATATAACTTCTCTTTCCTCAAAGTTCCCAGAACTTTCCTGAGGTGCTCCTCATGCTCCTCTTCAGTCTTCGAATAGATCAAAATGTCATCGATGAAGACAACAACAAATTGATCTAAGTATTCATGGAAAACCTTGTTCATAAGGTTCATGAATACAGTAGGAGCATTTGTCAGTCCAAACGGCATGACCAAGAATTCAAACTTTCCATACTTGGTGTTGAACGCCGTCTTGGGAATGTCCTCCTCCCTGACCTTGATCTGATGGTAGCCAGATCTGAGATCAATCTTTGAGAACACCTTGGCTCCACTGAGTTGATCAAACAGGTCATCGATCCGGGGCAGAGGGTACTTGTTCTTGATGGTGATATTGTTCAGTGCTCGGTAGTCGATGTACATCCTCACAGTTTTATCTTTCTTGGGTACAAACAAGACAGGTGCTCCCCAGGATGAAGCTCCGTCTCGGATAAATTCCAAAGCCTTCAGTTCATTGATCTGATCCTTCATCTCCTTGGCTTCCTTCGGGTTGACTCTGTAGCATCCTTTAGAAATAGGGAAAGAGCCGGGGACTAGGTCAATGGTGAACTCTATGTCTCGGTCTGGAGGTAACCCGGGAAGACTATCAGGGAAGTCATCCATAAATTCTGCTATGATAGGATGGGGAGGTCCGGATTCTTCTGTGATAGAGGTGTAGGTAACAAACTCCATATCCTCCGGAGTTCGAGAGATTTCAAACTCCGGCTCTCCAGGTGGGCTGAAGACTACACATCCTTTGTGACAGTCTATCAGTGCATGTTGCTTACTCAACCAGTCCATCCCTAGGACTATATCATAATTGGGTAAGGGCATCACAAGCAAAGGTACTATGAATTGGTGACCTGATATGGTAATAGGGCAATTACAGGTCTCGGTAATTGGTATGGGACCTCCACCGGTCATGACTCTACAAATCTTCTTGCTAAAGCCCGTATCTATGTGGTGTGTAGAGATGAACTTTGTGGATATGAAACTATGTGACGCTCCTGAATCAAATAAAGCTAAGGCAGGATAGGAATGCACATAAATGAAACCTGCGATGACATCAGCTGTAGGTTCCTGCTCTAGCTCTTGTTTCTCTGCTGCTAGGGCAAAAGCTCGCCCAGTCTTCTGTTGATGCTGCCCAAATTGTTGTTGCTGAGTGGGCAGAGGACCTTTCTGTTGAGATGTTCCCATCCGGTGAGCCGCCGAGGGACAGTCCTTCACTTGGTGGGTGGAAGACCCACAGACCAGGCAATGTCCTAGTCTCTTTCTACAGATATTTGCTTGATACCCCGGCCTTTTGTAATAGTCGCAGACAGGGATCTGCCTCTGAGGTGCCCTATCATTGTTCCTTGCCTGCGGGTTCTGCTGCTGATGGTGGGAAGACCGGTTTTTGTTGTTGCTGGGCCTCTTCTGATTACCCTAGAAGTTGTTAGTTCCAGGATAATCCCTCTTTGAGCGAGCGGGTTGACTCTTCTCTATATCTTGAGCTCGCTCCAGGATCTTTTCATAGGTCTTAGCACCGCCTGAGATCACATGAGTGCGGATCTCCTCTCTCAGCCCATGTCTAAACCTTTCAGCACGATCTTCAGGGTCAGCCACCAGGTTCTTGGCAAAACGGCTGAGTTGGCCGAATTCTGCCGCATATTCTCCAACAGTCATATTTCTTTGCTTCAAGTTCTGGAATTGCCTCTCCATCTCCCGCAACTCTGATGTTGGGAAGAACTTTCTCTTGAACAACCTCTTGAAGGTGTCGCAGTCAATCTGCCTGTCCTGGAGTCGGGGTTTATTCTGATACCAGGTGCTTGCTACATTTTGCAGTTGGAGTCCCACTGCTTCAGCCTTGAGATCTTCTGGGAGTCGAGCGACACTTAGGAGACGCTCCATACTATCGAGCCATTCATCAGCATATACAATTCCCTCGGTTCCCTTGAAGGGTCGAGGGTTCTGCATCTTGAAACTCTCAATATCGCCCACCTTGGCAGGTCTTGGTTCCTGTTGAGCTGCTTCTCCGCTCTCCAGTGCAGTCATTGCCACGCTATAGGCATTCTCCAAGCCTTCTCTCATAATTGCCGTCTGCTCGCGATAAGCTTCAGCATGAGTTCTCTGGGCTTCTAGCACTCCTCTTAGCAGACCTATGAGGTCGGTGGGGTCCACAGGTACCGGTGGGGCAGTTGGAGTGGGCAAAACCACAGGGGGTTGCATCTCCGTCCGAAAAGTTGATGGATCCGTCGTTGTATTATGGGGACGGTCGGCCAGCTTTCGAGGTGTAGGATCCGGACTTGATTGGGGAGGTGGGGTATGATAGGGTGAAGATACCCCATCGCCAGCAAGATTGGTATTGTCAGTGGCCATTCTCTGGAAGGTTTAGGATATAAACATAAGCAAGGTAGCCTATCTATAATCAAACAAAAATATTTACTTATAATATATTTTGGTCCTATGTTGTGACAAATTAATGTTCTAGTGTTCTAAATGTCTCTAAATAGATTTTCCTAAGTCGTTGATTTGACCTGTATGGGCCACCACTAAAAACATGTCACGACCCGGTCCCAATTACTTGGAACGAATCGGATCATGCCCAGCCTGCACCGTTGATGAGACGGCGGCAGTAAGCTGTTACTTCCATATGCAGGTAATCAACTACTCAAACTAAATTTGCCATAACATTTATTATTTGATAAATTAAAAACTTGTCCAGTGCCAATTACAAACATAAACCAACAACTCAAATAACATTGTTTTTAGACAAAAACTAACAAACTGGAAAACAACATCAAAATAAAAGCAACATCCTCATCCAGTAATCCATCCTCAGGAAGCACTGCAGGGTATAGCTCAGGGTCATAGTAGCTACTAATCAGTAGCTCTGCATCCTCAACAGGACCTAAAAATATAGTCTCCAGTCAGGAGGGAGCAAAGTACAAATTCATGATATTTTTAACAATTGAAATTAATAATGGAATTGTGGACTTTTAAACAATTTGAAATAAATGATTTTTTTTAACAGTTAAAGTAGTGAGATATGAATAGGTAATGAATATGACCGGATTGGGTTTGTTACAGTAATATCCTAGTGATATAGTACGGCTTATCCCCGTGTGTTTGAGGGGTAAGCTAATACAATCAGTTACGCTAATTGGATGTGGTCATATCCACTACGCTACTCCCCCAATCCCCAATAGTTACAGTAGTTACAGTCAATGCTCTCAAAAGAGTTTCGTGTTGTATCGTGATTTAAAATTGCATTAAAACAATTATTAACTAATTGTAATCTACCACAAAATTGTACTTGCCTCAAAATGACTTGACTGGATGGGTCGATACGTCGGGACGGAAAATCAGGTTCTTCCTTGAAATCCTACATTTGGGAAACTTGTCTCAGAAAATCAAAGTCGCCAATTGCTAACTAAGCTAGTTGCAATCTCTAAATTGTCTCCTAGTCCATTTTAGTCTTGTTTAACTAACACAACCAAAAATGCGTTTACTAGTGCGTTACAATTAAGAATATCAATTGATATTTAAACTTTTGGGAAAAACTTGTATTTATCAGGTTTTATCGTTTTATTCGGAAAAACTTAATACTTTTGATAATTATATAAAAATATACTTTTCTTTTAAATGAGAAATATCGTGAATTTCCAAATTGTAATTAATATAATTTTTATTCCTAATTTTATGCATTTTCACAAAAAAACCCAGAAAACCACAGCTACTACGTACTTATTACAAAACTGTAGAATAGTAAATGGGCTTATGCCCTTACATTCCCAAGAATTAAAATAAGAGAAAATTCATTAGTCCTGTAAACTGCCTACAAAATTAAATATAAATAATATTTAATAATTCTAATTAAAATAAAAAATATTATTGAGTCTCAGAACTGGTCCAATCGTCATTTTTATAGCTAATGCCTCAACGTCCGGGCGTAACCGGTTTCGTTTGCAGTTAGCCAGGGCCCATTGACCAATACGGTCGTCGCCCAAATAAATCCAAATATTTTGTATTTTCCGAAAAAATCATTTTAAAACTATATAATTAAATTTTTATAGAAATTTTGGCAACATTCCCTCTATTTTTGGGATAACCCAAAACTGGGAAACGCGCCGATTTTTCCTGCAAAATAAATCCCAAACCAGGGATACCCAAATATATCCACAAAACTATTTCCGAAATAAATTCGAAATCCCGAAATGATATCGGAATTCCCGAAGTAATATCGGAAACTCACAGAATTCTTTCCGAAAGATTCTCGGAAATTCCGAGAGAATCACAGAACCAAGTTTTAACAAAAAACCCAAAATAATACATATAAAATCTATAATCACAGAATTACTGCCGAAGCAAAACCAACAGAACCTAACCAAGAACCAAAATTCCGAATTCCCGAAGGAATCGGTGGACCAAAATCATCACAGACCAAAGAGAACTATGGGACTATCCAGAAGTTACCGAAATCGACAGAATCCGAAGTGATGGCTCGGACTCGAAACATGCCTCGCCGGAGTTGTCACGACCCGCACCCGTTTTTTTTTTTAAACGGATACGAGATGTGTCCAAGCCAGCCTACGCCGCAGTGTCGGCGGTAGTACGCTGTCACGGCCATGAAGATCATAATCACAAAGATGCTCATTCACATAATTAATTTAATTTACAATGATCACAAGTTTTACATTTGCAGGAAAATATAAACTTGTACAAATATTGAATGACTATAACTCAACTATCTAGCTAATCTCTAGGCCTTTGTCTGCAAGTATTTCCGTCACTCCCCAAGCTAAGTGAATCCACGGCTAACCTGAAAATGTTGGTTTCCAGTCAGGAATGGAACGAGCACAATTCACTGAATGCAATTTCAAATAAAGAAAATGACTATAAACAAAGGTTAGACATCAATTATGAGTTTTGAAAATAAACAGGAAATACAGAAAACTAATAGTAAATAAATAGACACAACAGACTTTCCCCAACTGTTAGAAGTACCTTTGATATGTGATCGGTCTCGGGACAATTATGCGACACGGTCTACACGGTCTAAAGTTACACGGTCTACAGTTACACGGTCTACAATTACACGTTACACGGTCTACAGTTACACGGTCTACAGAAAATATAGTAATAAAGAAACACTGTCTACAGAATAATAATCACTAACTACACAGTTTAAATGCAATAATAAACACGGTCTACACGGTCTACTTTGCAATAAATATATCACTGTCTACACTGTCTACAAGAAGTAAATAAAACACTGTCTACACGGTCTACAAGAAATAAATGCAACACGGTCTACACGGTCTACACGGTCTACACGGTCTAAGGTCAGATCACACATCCTTGGTACTTCTCATTCCCGACTCAACAATTTATAATAGAAAATAATCACATAACCAATGACTAATCAATGAAATATAGTAAAGATCAATATCGAAATGCAAACAATAAACTGTACTCGCCTGTGGTCCTGTGCTGGTGAAACCGACAATCTGAACTACTCAATGTGCCACTATAGTCAAAACCCGTACAACAGTCCCCGGATGCTGAAATAGACAATACCAATGATCTCAGAATAGTCAAATTAGCTAGGATTGCCTGTCCTTAAGTCCAATTCTGGACATAGGGGCAAAACGGTAATTTCGGACAAAAACGATGTCCGCCGTTGGACCCGCTTTGCACCGAAAAGCGTGCCAGAGTCAATGGTCTCTAAAGTCGTCAAACTACATGTCTACGGATCCGATTTTCCGATACGAACCCAACCGTATGTCCAGAGTTGGATTCCGTCGGGCCGTGCACAAAATCGCCCGTTGAGTGGGACCGTGGGGCCCGCAAAACGACGATTTTATCAACGGTCTCAGAATCGGACCAAACTTGGCATACAGGACCAGAAAAATGATACGGTCCTGTTGGCGCAAGTTTCGTCTCGATCTGACGAGCGTGTATAAAGTAATTGAAGA
Organism: Iris pallida; assembly: GCA_029216955.1. NCBI lineage: Eukaryota > Viridiplantae > Streptophyta > Magnoliopsida > Asparagales > Iridaceae > Iris > Iris pallida. The sequence continues at coordinate 123,179 of JANAVB010039445.1, read as the reverse complement.
ATTTGCAAAGTGCACGATACGGTGAATTTCGACGGATACGCATCAAATTCGTCGTGCACACACGACCAATTTGAATTCCGTCAAAGCCCACACGACCACGAAGCTGTTACGCAGCTTTCGATGCTTACGGTGCGCGACCACGTCGTCCCGATTGGCGTGACGCACGTCGTGTGGAACAATTTTCAAGTTTTTAAAACAGTTTTTATCAGTTTTTTCCTGATTTTTGAGGATCGATTAATCTGTACACAGTTTATGAAATTCGAAACTACGAAATAGGTTCTGATCCCCTATATGTTGTCTAACACTCCCTTTAATTAGTTTTTAAGGTTGTGGACTGGTCGAATCTATATCTGGCTTCCAAAACAGGGTTTTCACCTAACAATTCTGACACTACGTTGCCGTTTCTCTTGCGATGTTCACAAGTATTATCTGATCGATTGGCTGCACTAGAATAAATTCTAATTGAAAGGAGGCAAGGTTGGTTATATCGAGATCGTACCAGTTTTTGCGGAACGTGAAACGATCGAGCGATCGCTGAGTAATCGATTAACGAAATCCTCCCTTCGTTTCGCTACTGCAGCAGTTGGATTGCTGTGTTCCCGTGCGGTCGGCGTGCACGCGCGGTTTCTCCGCCGTCCGGCGATCGTACGGTCGTCGCCGGCCGTAGGGGAGTTCGCCCAGGCCACTGGGGTCGAGTGGTGGTGGTTGCGGGACGGTTGTCGCGGCAACTGCGCTTGTTTCGCGCTTGCTACTATTCGCGCATGTTGCCAGCTGCCGGCGGCGAACCATGGCCGGCCGACGGCCTGCGACGGCGCCGAGGGGTGCGCGATGGGTCGCCCCGGGAGGAGGATGGGTGGCGCGGTCCAGGTTTAGGGTTTTCGTCTCTTGAACCCTTCTCGAGCTTATATATATATATATATGTTCTGTACGGGGTTCGGGTCTCTGTTCAGAAATGGTTTGCATTAGCTGCTGATCGGCTGGGGAAGGCTCAGCTTGTTGGGCTCGGGTGTTCGGGCCTGGGCCTGGCCGAAGGCTGCTATTGCTTCTTCTATTTCTTTATTTCTTTTTTTTTTTTTTTTCTTTTCTCATTCTTTTTCTATATCATCTAATTAGCATATATATATTTATATATGTACATCCATATATACACTATTATATATATATATTTTTATATACAAAAATACACTCAAATACATATATATACTTCTATATCTATATTCCTATATACATACACATATACGCTTTTTATATATAAGTAATATATACACATATACATATTTCGTATATTTATATATATACCTACATATACATAGATTCGTATATATATTTATATACATATACATGTATTATTTATATATATGTATATATTCACATGTAGATAACCAATAATAATAAAATAGTATCATTTCATAATACCCTCAATAATATTGATAATAAATAATAATAAGAATAATAATAACAATAACGAGGTTCGATAAACCAAATAAAGGCGTACATATTAATATGTACAGTCTAAAAATCACCATTTAAATAAAATAAATTAATAATAAAGTATATTTTACAATTTCCGGTGAGAGGGGCTACAAATCTACCCACCTTAAAAATAATTTCGTCCTCGAAATTCTAATTCATAACTATTCCTTAAATTCAAAAGGAATCTACCATTACCTTAATCTCCCCGAATTTTTAATTTCTCAAGAAAATATTTCTATGACCTTCTCGAGTCATTGGTATTTACGAAATCTCGAGGACTTCTACCCACCTTTGGTCACACTACTCCCTCAGTGCTATGTCACATAAAACTTTATAATCTCCCAACTGCTTGCTAAAATTTCTACTAATAGATATCTACTGCTTATGGCCTCTATAATCCTTCTCTACCTATCAAACAACCCAAAATCTAACAAGCAACAAATTAACACAAGTAGCTAAAAAATATTGCTAAATTCTACTAAGTGTGACCATTCGTCACTCTACAATGGGAAGGACAGGAAGATAAGGGAGAAGAAAAATAATCGAGAGCGAAATAAGAAGTTCCTAGAGCGGTCGAGGGTATCCAATGATACAGACAGAAGGAAAGTTTATGAGCCATTGACCAATTTTTGCTAGATTGGGCTACTCTAGTCCCGTTACTTGCTAAGTCTAAGAACCCTTCATTCTTATAGGAGTTTGCAATCCGACAATACAGAAGTTCCAATCTCAAAATTCTAAATAAGGTTCTATAATAGGACGAAATTTGAGAAGTCAAAATCGTGATCTTTCCCGTGGTTATTTAAACACCCGAGCAAGGGATAAAACGCAATACAAATTCGCATCACGACTTCCAGGTAGATGGAATATTGGTTGTGAATGACTTCACAACTAAGAGGGGAGACTACATAATATGTATAGGGACCTATTTCAAATAGTTCGGTTTTATAATCCAAATATAGTGGTATGCATGGATGGGTTTTTACTGGGTCTTAATGGATTCCCTATTCAGACATCTCTCACTGGTTGGATGAACCCGAGATTTCAGTTTATATTGACTGGTCAAGATTCCCAAAAACTATTTCTAATAGGTTAGGGTAGCCTGGAATAGGTTTCTGTCCAAGGAGTTGAGCTAGCTGCTCGTCAGGTTGGTTAGCTAGGTCCTTCAAGCCCAAGATTCGCCTTCAGTGACTTTTGTGTTTAAGTAGCACGAGAAGACACATTTACGTGGCACACTAGTGACATGTGCGTAGTGGGCTTTGAGTCGATCACAACCACATATTGGGTCGAAGGAATTGGGTCAAGGTTGAGGCTCTAGTGGATGTCGAAAGGTATACCGGTATTATGGTAAGGGTTATAGCTAGTCTTTTTAACCTGAAAGTCTTGGCACAAAAATAGAGTACAAGGGGACGGGTTTGAGTGGGACATGATATACCTAGATGAAGGTGGACCCGTCTAGATCTTGCGTATGAAATTTGTTGGAAGGTAACAGGTTGTCTCGTGCTCCGATTATTAATGACACGGTCGGGGACACAAAAAGATCTTGATGGAAAGTGGGAGTCCATGAGACACTAATTATCATCCCAATGGAAAATATTCTAGTCAATCGGTAATCCTTATATATCCCAAAAATTCTAGAAGGCTTACAGTCTACCCACCTTAAAATAGGACATGGTCCTAGGAATATTGAGGTTGGAAGGATTTCAAGTCCGTTATTGTACCTCGACTCTTGTCAATAAAGATTTAGGCACGGCGTAACAGGATACGGTAGGTCTAAGTCAAGCCAAGGATCGTTCCTCAATGAATGGAAAACGAGAGTGTTCAATGACACACGGTCGAAAAATAGAATGATCTACTCGTCCACTGTATACAAGGGTTATCGACAGGGTAACTAACTCTAAGGCACATCATCTAAAAAGATTTCTAACCACTGAGTCGTGAAACTCTAGTTGTGTTAAACCTGTCAGGCTATGGTCATAAGGGTTCTAGTAGTATGGGCTGCAGTGATCATGCATTGTTGTTGACAACTGGTATATCACAATTTGATTGGGTATTTAAGCTATGGTATTGGCTAAGCTAGTGACTGTGGTATTCCAACACTAGTTAGGTCTTAATAATAAAATTTATATAACTAGAGTAATATTGGTTGGAAACCAATCTCGGGATGAGTGTCCACCATAGTCACGGTAAATTATTGTCCTTAGCCTTGTCTATTCATCTCATGTCTAAACTGGGGGCTTTGGTCGAGGGACGGTTGAGTCAAGGCATAAGGGTTGAAAGTTAAGGCAAGCTTCCAGCAAAATTGGAGACTCACACTATTTGGTCTCTTGAGGATAGATAGTCTCCTAGGTAGGCATTTCGACTAAGGGTAAAATCCTAATCATTCTCAATTTCAGCTGGCTCGAAAATCTCCATAGTAGTTTGAGGGTCGATGGGAGAACGAGTAACTCCATCTCATGACTGGCCGATGGTAGCGACACTTGGGCCTACCATTATCATAGCCATGGGAGTACTCTGTATCTCTCTACTATCACGAGCTTTCGTCTTTCCAAATCGGTGAAAGACAAAAACAATAAAGAATTCAAGGGAGATGTTACTGAATACAATTTCGTGATTCAAGGGCGAACATATAATTCAAGAGGAATTGTCAATACAGTCGTGGATGAGACCCTAGAGACATCTATATCTCAATCCACGTAGGGTAATTAAATAAAGTGCGAACCAAATGCATCATGGTTGATCAGACCATAATACACTGATTCTGATTAGACAATAAGTTAGCAGGCGTCCCCACTAAACATATGCCTCGAATCAAGCTCGATAAAAGAGTAAGCTTGCAAAACTAGGCTGTAATAGCAGCGTTGGTCAAGATAGTCAAGATACAAGTACGCAAGATTTTTGAAAATAGGCACAAGTAGTTCGAGTTTAGAGAGAATCAAAACTTTACCAGGTGTTCTTGCTTATACGGTCTCCCTACTATCTTCCTATCCATAAAGCCTTGGTCGACTAATGGGTTATGGGTCTCTAAATTCTATATTCTGGTTAACCATATTAGCGGCAATCAATTTTCTCATCAATAGATCACAAGGACCACATAATGCTAGGTTGGGAGACATGCTACTCAACTTACAGAACTTCTACTAGTATTGGATTTGGATCTTATGGGTCACACAGGGCATTGTCCTATCCTCTATAGTATCCTTAACTCGTAATCACGTCTGAAATCATTTCACCGAGGACTACGCCTTGCCTGTAAAATCGGGCTGTGGTAAACCCTTGATTTCGTAACTCAAATATGACACAAATCGAACATTACTTAACTCTGTCCAATATTGGCTCAAGGGTAACTACGATCAGGAGTGGGCCACTAGCCATAGTTTCAGGAATGTTCTATAACCTATATACTTTCTTAAACTAATTTCACCACTACGAGTTGTGTCTTGCCAGTGCGCTGCTGGCTGCATGGAATCCAGAGTCTTCATAATTCAAATAAATGGCGACAGCGCGCTACTGTCCTGCCTTTATGAGCTAACTAATATTCCCTTAACTATATTCTTAAAAATCATGAGCTTCTAGAGATTTAAACATGTTGACTATGAAATAAGACATAAATATTTGTCCTATCAGTCACATTCTGTAAAATAACAGATTGCACAGGGAGGAATAAACTGAAGACAAAGAACTACAATCATTCTGGTATCTCTTTCACGTGTATTCGAACCATGGGAGAAAATTTTTGGATCAGTCTACCTCGAGATTTGCATTTGAATAACCGAATCAGGAATTATAAACTATTCCCTTACGGCAAAATAGGATTTTAATTGGGCAATTCAGACTAAGATATGGTGACGATATCCAAGGAGGCAAGAGAATGAATTGAATAATCTATCAAGGCTAGATCATTAATTCTATGAAGCCATGCCTTACCAAGGGAATAAACTATCCAAATTGGATTACATCGTCGTATCAAAAGATAATAATGTACCTATGGGGATCTGATAAACTATCAAAATTAATAACTCCTTATCTACATTGCATGGCCTAGACTACCCATTGGTAAATTTGTATAAGGGACTCCTAGTCCTAGTCATTCTCGTAAATTAAATTAATTTCTAATTCGTGAATGAGCATTTCTAGTCGCAGGCTCGCAATAGTACGACTAACTTAAGTACTATCACGAGTTCGCATGATTTGCAAAGACGGACCTGCATGGGCCACCACAAAAACTTGTCACGACCCGTACCCGTTTTTTTTTTAAACGGATACGAGATGTGTCCAAGCCAGCCTACGCCGCAGTGTCGGCGGTAGTACGCTGTCACGGCCATGAAGATCATAATCACAAAGATGCTCATTCACATAATTAATTTAATTTACAATGATCACAAGTTTTACATTTGCAGGAAAATATAAACTTGTACAAATATTGAATGACTATAACTCAACTATCTAGCTAATCTCTAGGCCTTTGTCTGCAAGTATTTCCGTCACTCCCCAAGCTAAGTGAATCCACGGCTAACCTGAAAATGTTGGTTTCCAGTCAGGAATGGAACGAGCACAATTCACTGAATGCAATTTCAAATAAAGAAAATGACTATAAACAAAGGTTAGACATCAATTATGAGTTTTGAAAATAAACAGGAAATACAGAAAACTAATAGTAAATAAATAGACACAACAGACTTTCCCCAACTGTTAGAAGTACCTTTGATATGTGATCGGTCTCGGGACAATTATGCGACACGGTCTACACGGTCTAAAGTTACACGGTCTACAGTTACACGGTCTACAGTTACACGGTCTACAATTACACGTTACACGGTCTACAGTTACACGGTCTACAGAAAATATAGTAATAAAGAAACACTGTCTACAGAATAATAATCACTAACTACACAGTTTAAATGCAATAATAAACACGGTCTACACGGTCTACTTTGCAATAAATATATCACTGTCTACACTGTCTACAAGAAGTAAATAAAACACTGTCTACACGGTCTACAAGAAATAAATGCAACACGGTCTACACGGTCTACACGGTCTACACGGTCTAAGGTCAGATCACACATCCTTGGTACTTCTCATTCCCGACTCAACAATTTATAATAGAAAATAATCACATAACCAATGACTAATCAATAAAATATAGTAAAGATCAATATCGAAATGCAAACAATAAACTGTACTCGCCTGTGGTCCTGTGCTGGTGAAACCGACAATCTGAACTACTCAATGTGCCACTATAGTCAAAACCCGTACAACAGTCCCCGGATGCTGAAATAGACAATACCAATGATCTCAGAATAGTCAAATTAGCTAGGATTGCCTGTCCTTAAGTCCAATTCTGGACATAGGGGCAAAACGGTAATTTCGGGCAAAAACGATGTCCGCCGTTGGACCCGCTTTGCACCGAAAAGCGTGCCAGAGTCAATGGTCTCTAAAGTCATCAAACTACATGTCTACGGATCCGATTTTTCGATACGAACCCAACCGTATGTCCAGAGTTGGATTCCGTCGGGCCGTGCACAAAATCGCCCGTTGAGTGGGACCGTGGGGCCCGCAAAACGACGATTTTATCAACGGTCTCAGAATTGGACCAAACTTGGCATACAGGACCAGAAAAATGATACGGTCCTGTTGGCGCAAGTTTCGTCTCGATCTGACGAGCGTGCACAAAGTAATTGAAGAATTTGCAAAGTGCACGATACGGTGAATTTCGACGGATACGCATCAAATTCGTCGTGTACACACGACCAATTTGAATTCCGTCAAAGCCCACACGACCACGAAGCTGTTACGCAGCTTTCGATGCTTACGGTGCGCGACCACGTCGTCCCGATTGGCGTGACGCACGTCGTGTGGAAAAATTTTCAAGTTTTTAAAACAGTTTTTATCAGTTTTTTCCTGATTTTTGAGGATCGATTAATCTGTACACAGTTTATGAAATTCGAAACTACGAAATAGGTTCTGATCCCCTATATGTTGTCTAACACTCCCTTTAATTAGTTTTTAAGGTTGTGGACTGGTCGAATCTATATCTGGCTTCCAAAACAGGGTTTTCACCTAACAATTCTGACACTACGTTGCCGTTTCTCTTGCGATGTTCACAAGTATTATCTGATCGATTGGCTGCACTAGAATAAATTCTAATTGAAAGGAGGCAAGGTTGGTTATATCGAGATCGTACCAGTTTTTGCGAAACGTGAAACGATCGAGCGATCGCTGAGTAATCGATTAACGAAATCCTCCCTTCGTTTCGCTACTGCAGCAGTTGGATTGCTGTGTTCCCGTGCGGTCGGCGTGCACGCGCGGTTTCTCCGCCGTCCGGCGATCGTACGGTCGTCGCCGGCCGTAGGGGAGTTCGCCCAGGCCACTGGGGTCGAGTGGTGGTGGTTGCGGGACGGTTGTCGCGGCAACTGCGCTTGTTTCGCGCTTGCTACTATTCGCGCATGTTGCGCGCTGCCGGCGGCGAACCATGGCCGGCCGACGGCCTGCGACGGCGCCGAGGGGTGCGCGATGGGTCGCCCCGGGAGGAGGATGGGTGGCGCGGTCCAGGTTTAGGGTTTTCGTCTCTTGAACCCTTCTCGAGCTTATATATATATATATATGTTCTGTACGGGGTTCGGGTCTCTGTTCAGAAATGGTTTGCATTAGCTGCTGATCGGCTGGGGAAGGCTCAGCTTGTTGGGCTCGGGTGTTCGGGCCTGGGCCTGGCCGAAGGCTGCTATTGCTTCTTCTATTTCTTTATTTCTTTTTTTTTTTTTTTCTTTTCTCATTCTTTTTCTATATCATCTAATTAGCATATATATATTTATATATGTACATCCATATATACACTATTATATATATATATTTTTATATACAAAAATACACTCAAATACATATATATACTTCTATATCTATATTCCTATATACATACACATATACGCTTTTTATATATAAGTAATATATACACATATACATATTTCGTATATTTATATATATACCTACATATACATAGATTCGTATATATATTTATATACATATACATGTATTATTTATATATATGTATATATTCACATGTAGATAACCAATAATAATAAAATAGTATCATTTCATAATACCCTCAATAATATTGATAATAAATAATAATAAGAATAATAATAACAATAACGAGGTTCGATAAACCAAATAAAGGCGTACATATTAATATGTACAGTCTAAAAATCACCATTTAAATAAAATAAATTAATAATAAAATATATTTTACAATTTCCGGTGAGAGGGGCTACAGGAGTTCGGCTGCGTGTACAGCACCCAAGCTTTGGAAAAGACCACAGTGGGGTTCCATGGAAAGCACAGGAACGCCCGGGAACGAACCGGACAGCGGATCAAAAATCTCGCAGGGTGCTGCGGCTCGGAAACGCGGAGGAACAGCGACGAAGGGGTCGCCAAAACTGCGGGAGGCTCGTCGGGGCTGGGCGCGCACGGGGTGCTAGGGTCGGGCGCCGGCGCAGATGGCCGGGCGCCGGGAAATGCGCCGGGGAGCGGGGTCCGGCATTGGAGGGTACGGCTGGACTCGGGCGAAGGGGTCGGCCTGAAGGGCGCGGCTGGAGGCTGGCGAAGTCGTCGGAGTTCTCGGGGTTTGCCAGAAATTTGGGGGTTAGGGCACGTTTTTGGTGGATGATAATGGTGGTGAAGGGGGTTTATATAGGATGGATGAGCGGTTTAGGGGAGAGGAAGGGGAAGGGTCGTCGGTAGTTTCGGGAGGGCAAGGGTTGGCGGTGGCGGCCGGTTACAGAAAGGAAAGGGTGGCTCTCCAGAAAGAAACAATAAAGAGAAAGAGAGAGTTAAAGAGATTGGTTATAAATGTTTTATATAAAAAATATCTTTTCTTAGGAAAATAAAATGCTTATAGTTTTTTTAATAATAATTAATTTCAGAAAAATGAATTATGGGTTCGAGTCGGGTTTAAGTCAGGCTCGGAACTGGTCAAGACCAACATTCGAAAATCCAGGATTAAATATTTTCTAAAATATAATTTTTCATTAATAATAATTTATAAAACAAAATTTTACAAATTTTGACTTAAATTCTAAAATTTAATTTAAAACTATTTTTGGGTTCGGTTCTGGGCCTGACAATCAAAAAGTCCAAGTTTGAAAAATAATAATTTAATCCAAATAACATAATAATTAATTAGAAAATTACATATTTCGATAAAATTTCCAGTTTTAATAATTTTTCTAAAAAATGCAATTTCCTAAATTAACAACTAATAATTAATTATATTAGCTAATTAAATTATAAATAATTATCTGAAATTACGGGTTTCACAATAGCATTTTCAGGTTATTTATCAAAACTTGTTATTTCATAATATATATAAAACTAAGGTTTTCTTTTAAGTGAGAAAACATGGAGTTTGTTTAATTTAACCAAAACTTGTAATTCTATCCTTTTAATTAGTGTGAAAAGATCTTATTAATATTTTATATATAAAATTAGTATCCGTTTTAATTTCGTGTTTAGCTACGCAAAACAACAAACCAAAAAAGAACAGAAATACTAAATTACACAAATACAGGGCCACAAAAATAAATATAAAAATTGGGCTTATGCCCTTACAACTTATTAGAAAGAATTACATATTTTAAATAGCTGAGGCGAGCTTGAGTGTCGTGAAACGGTCCAAACAGAAGGCCGAGGGCCCTGCACCGAGAATATGAAATAGCCAGTAACACGTTCTATAAATATAATTTAAATACAAAATAAATTGGGTAAGTCTCAGACTTGGTCATGCAATCTCATGTTGCTGGCTTACGCCTCAAGATACAGGAATGTCCCGTGACGTTTGCATGTCACTGAGGCTCATCCAACCGATACGGTCGTCGCATAAAAGGGGATACAAAACTCACAAGACCCGTACAAAAAACTAAAATTTGTAAATCGTTTGCAAAGACCAGTTTTTAATGAACTTAATTAATATTATTTTTGAAATACTTTTACGAAAAAACTTGGGCAACACCTCCTTTGAAACTAGGACATCCTAACCAAACTTGGCGATTCCCACAACGTCTAGTATAGAATATATATAACTCCAGCCTTCCAAATTTCATCCACCAAAACACATAAACATTTCCCAATCACTTTCCATAAGCCAAATCCAAAGAAAACCACAGAAGAACAAAAGAACAAAAACCAACTAAAAGAGCTAATCACAGCACAATGACCCTCCATAAGCTCATGGCCAAAAACTAAGCCACAGCACAACTTTATATAGCCAACTACAGAATTTTTCGAAATAAAATTCGGAAAACCCGAATCCATCAACAAATCGAGCCGAACTCAGAAAAATATCCCTAACACAACAATATCAAAATCGATCCCCGAAAGGTCGAGACCGTGTCATCATCGACACGTATACACGACACACCAATAGGAGGGACACAGGGACACAAAAATATACCTCGGGTGCTCGGCTAGAGCTCTTAGATGTAAAAAAAATAGGGGAAGAATTGAATCCGTGTAGACTCGGAATGGTCCAGAAGCACACGGCAGCGGAAACAAGTCACATGACACGGATCGGGGATGCTAGAAAGGGCGGACAGCGGGAAGTGCTGTCGCGGGGCCACGGAACATCGGATATGGGAGGCGGCGGTCGGGCTGGGCTCGGGTCGCCTGGGGATGGCCGTGGACGGGGTCGCCGGGGGAGCTCCGGTTGGTGGCTTGGGCTAGGGCTTGGGGATGGGTGATGGAGAGGGAGATGGAGAGGGGTTTTATTGGGAGTGAGGGGCTAGGGGTTACGGGAAGACGAGGGGTTCGGCTGTTACGGAGGAGGAGGGCTCACAATTTCGGAAAGATGAGGAGTTTGGAGGAGAAGATGCTGAGGAGAGAAAAAAATGTGGGAAAATGAGGAGTTGGTGGTTACGGGAGTAAGTAAGAATAGGTTTTTTTTATTATTATGCTTAAAACCCACTTATAAATATATATATACAAATATAGTAATACACTTTATATAATTTTATGTTTAATAAAAATAATCCAAGGATGGGTTTGGACTCGGGAACGGGTTCGGTGCAGGGCCACAATAAAAAAGAAATCCAATAATTTATTTATGAAAATAATAATTTTTCCTGATCTGACTAAATATAATAAATAATAATATCAATAATAATAATAATAATAATAAACATTAAACTAGTAATCCAATAATCCAATCATTAATAAACCAAAATTATGGGTTTTATACCTTTCACTTCCCAAAGGTCGTCTTCGACCGAAGTTTATGAATGACTATTTCTATGATTTACATCGGTTGGTCTTTTCCAGAATTCTTCTAAAACAGACTTCTACCGATGAGATCACCTATCTTGTGCTGTCTGTTATTTACCATCTCCAATTTTATATTCCATTCAGTCTACATAAGACTTTTATCGCTGCTTTGGAACGGTGTCGCAAGAAAAAGGCGAAACCTTCTATACGCAATGTATCTTTCGTACATCTTTGAGTATTTTAACATCGTCTTAGATGATTGCCCTCGCGAAGCACCACCAACATATCTCCATTCACATCGTCGAGTCACTCCTACTCCAGCAGTCCAGGCTCCATCTCCTCCTTTTGTTGACCTATCAGCTGGTCCCCATTCCTCACATCCTCCAACATGTGTCACTTTTGAGTCTCTTCAGGCCATGATGATGGATCAGTTTCGATTCATGGAGTTTCATACCACCCTACAGTTATAGGCCATGACCAACACCATGAGGGACTTCAGTTACAGCTTTGCTCACAACCCTGGTGCCCATTCCTACGATTCGTGACCCCTTGGTGCTTGGTTATCGGATTGATGATCCGGAGGTTCAGGGATACTTTGACCTTGCTGCTGCTTGATATGATCCCCATCGCACTGTTGAGTCCGAGAATCCCTCTATGTAAACCCCCTAAATTTTCTATAATATTTTAAAAAAATAATTTATTTAGAATTATTTTATTTTTGATAATTTTACGTCGAGTGCGAATACGTATAGACGAAGTATTTTATGTTTTAACAAAAGTTTTTATTATAGAAAAATAGATATTTGGTTTAAAAAATATTATAAGTAAATATCTTTATCCATTAAGTTATAAAATGCATCACGATTGCCAAAACTTTATTTTATTTTTTTATTATAAAAAAAGGCTATTGTCTTTGCTGTAAAAGTATATGTGATAATAATATGTTCTATTCGCATGCGAGGTACATGAAATTAAATTCATTTATATTTTAATTTTCAAAAACTAATTAAAATTATTTTATTTATTTGCAAAAAGGTATTCAAATATTTAAATATTTATTATGATTTTTTAAATTAATTATTATTATATTTTATTATTTATTATAAATATATTTTGAAATTGGTGGATTTAATGTTTAAGTTAGTTATGGTAATTTAAATTAAGATTAGATTTATTGATTTTAATTTTCGAATAAGTTTAAATTATAGATAAGATTTATCTAGATTTAAATTTAGATTTGGAATGGATTGAATTGATATTTAAATCTATTTAAATTAAATGTCTGATTATCCACTAGGGGGTTTAAATTATAACTACTCCATATCCAACTAGGACTTTCACTTCCTATATAAGGAGAAGCCCTTTACTCTCTTCCTAGAAAATTTCATAAGCCTAAATTTCTCTCCACCAAAGTGTCGTGCACCATGTCGGGGTCCAAATCACGACCTCGGGTCCGACACCGGGTGTCCTTCTAATATTTTCCATCCTTTATATTTACATCATAGATGACCCTCTTCGTGTCCGACACACCGAACACGAAATCGATACACAATTTTTGTGTCCGACACTTGGACAAAATCCTAATTCTTATTACCAAACTCTAACCTAACCCTAACCCAAGACGGACTCCGTGGTCGCCTAGCCGTCGCCCACTGTTATCTCGATACACTGCCAACCACACCATCATAACTAATCTCGTATACCCCTCCACCATCATACCCGTCCACCATTACTCTATCGGCCACCTCGTCGGGATGCCACAACCACAAAACCAACCCCGACTTCTTGACTCGCGATACCCAACCACCTTCCATCGCCGAAACAAACCCCCAATGCCACTGTGACTCCCAAGAGATCTTATCGATGGAGTCGTTTGGCACCTCGATGTCGACTCATCACATCCTGGGGTTGAAGAAGGTCCCAAGGGTTCGGTTGTTCGCCGATGAAAGTGGTACGTGAGTTGGGTTTAGAACGTCGTGAAACAGTTCAGTTCCTATCTACCGATAATACCTATCTTCTGATCGATAAATAAAAAACCTCTTTTCTCGGATCCCATAACATAAAGGCAGTCTCCTCCGGGCACCTCACTTCCTCACCCACAACTGACTCTACAGCAACAACCTCTACCTGTCGGTCGAGTCGGTCTTCAACTCCCTTAGTAGCTAGCCTTTAGGGTTGACTTCGAGCCCTCTAGGATTTGGATTGAACGAAGCCAAGGGGCGAAAGAAAAATACTTTAGGGAACAACCAAGTACCATCCGACAGTCTTTAAGAGTGAAAGAAGCAGGTATTCATAAGCAAGGGGTCCTGGGACCTCAAAATCGTACATGATGCTTTGTCTGCCAGACCCTTAGTTTCAAGCATCAAAGAGGGAAGGAGGCCTATCGAAGTCACTTTCCTTGGTTAAGGTAGGTTCGTTCAGTGCCTCCAAGGTAAGAAGAATCGGTAGTTGTTAGACTAGCTCTGGCTTTTTGAATGAGTTTGAGTTGGGCTTACGAGCAAATCACGCTTTCCCTATGGTCCGCGAAGCCTAGTTACAAGGAACTATTGTCTGAGATTGAAATGGAAGAAGTCAAAAAATCTCTAATCTTTTCAGAAACTGAGGGATTGGACAAAAGGGAAGCTACGCTTGCATGACTTGGCACTGGATCCCTATCCTCACAGGCAGGCGATAGGATGGTAGCAGGTCAGGGCAGGTCAAAGGTGATCCTGTACGGAGCAAGAAGAAGCATAAAATGAGACAGTGCAGTCATGATCGGGCTAACAGAAAGAAAAATAAATAGACTACTTTTTCATCTGTAAAATAGAGAGAACAAAAAATCGGCCAGTTATTATATCAGTCCATTGGCTTTTCCTAATTGGCTGTAGGTTATGACCATACACCACTGATAAAGTAAACACAAATCCACCCTTATTTGTCATGTTCAGACATTTGCTGACTGTTATAGGATAATTTTACCTGCCATTGCAAAGTGTCCCAACAGACCAAAATTCTACCCAATCCTTTCTTATTATAAGAAGTACAATGTTGCCAACTAGCAGGAAGCTAAACCTGGGAGCATTAGCCGATCTGGTACATCAATACATGTTCCTATGCCCGTTCCAATCTTGTCCAACTTCGCTAACTCCCCCTTCTCCACCCGTATCTTCTTCGTTCTGGAAATACGTCTTCATATTCCATCTTTTCCCGAATAGACCACCATAGCCTTCCTTCTCCTCGGCCTTTACCACTTCCCTTCCGGTGACCCAGCGAACCACCCATAGCGGCTACTACCGTGGCAGCACCCCAAAACCCACTACCGACACCTCCTACCATATCATTACCACCATGCCAAAAGAACTATAGTAAAATAAGAAGAAAAAACAAGAAAAACTGAAACCCTCACCTAACCTAGGCCTCGTCCTGGCGATCGTCGCTGCTGTGCCACCCGCGCGCTCGAGAACCCCGGCGTCCAGCCACCTCCTATCTTCTCCAGGTCACCAACGTAGCCTCACAGTCGCCGTCTCTGTGTTGCTGCGTGTCGCCAGGCTCCCCCGCCGTCTCCAATGATGCCCAGGCCGCTCCGCCCTCCGTGCCCTCGGCGACCACCATGACCACGAGTCCGCCAAGCGCATGCCGCCTCCTCCCTGACCCGCTCTACTCCTCCAACCCTCTTCCACTTCTTCGACCCCCTCACTTTTTCCCCCTTTCCTCCCGTTCCCGCTCTCTATTTCTCTCTCTCGCTCTAGTCTCACTCTCGGCTTCTCTTCCCATACAGTGTCGTAAAACTCCTAAATTTCTACTATATTTTTTAAATAAAATTTGTACTGATTATTTTTTATTCTGTATTTATACGTCGTATTGTTGCATTGTACGTCGTGCACGAAATTTTGTTTTTCTTAATTGCTCGACGAGTACGAATATGTGCGAGCGTACTTATTTTAGAAAAATATTTTTTCTATTTTTATAGTTTCAAAATAATATATATAATAATTATTTTAGCTATTGTACCAAAATTCTAAGCTCGTTATTTTATTTATTTTATTTATACAAAGCCTTTCGTTTATAACAATTATTGATAATATTTTTCATGTATACATATATATTTCATAAATATTTTATTGGTTTATTTTTAAATAATAATATAATTTTCGAAATTAATTATTATTATAATTTTAGTGTTCATAAAAATATATTTTAAAATTGTTGATATTTGTTAAAATTAATTATGATGATTTATAAATTTGAATGTATGGATTTAGATTTATCTATATTTAATTTGGATTGAATTTGGAATTGATTTGAATTGTTTTAAAAAATTATTTAAATTAAGTAGAGAATTATCTAATTGGGTTTTAAATATTCCTAATCCTTATCCAACATTCCCACATCCTATAAATAGGCAGGTACTCCTCCATAAATTGCTCACATCCACAAAAATTTCTCTCCATAATTGTCGAGCATCGTGTCGGTGTCCACATCTTATTCCATAGTTTACATCTACATTCTTCTTCCCCATGTCGGACACACCCCGACACCAACAAATCCTTAAATCTAATCCCTAGTCTAAACCGCGTCCCCACTCGTGTTAGCCGCCTCCACCTCTGCCTCCGCCTTGACTCCCAACCAGCAACCCTGCCAACTTCGGCACCACCACCATCATCGCTGCATCATCGTGGCCTCCTCCTCTCTCGGCCAGACCCGCTACCCCGTCAACCCAACCACTACTGTCACCAGCAGCACCATCCCCGCGACCACGACCCACGTCGTCTACTCTCCAACACCAGAACCGCCACCGTCCGACCACCTCCAGACCTCGCTATCCCGACGACCCCGCCACACAAACCCCCATAACCACCATCACCAGCCACTGCCACCGCGGCCGGTCACCACTACGACCGTCCACGGCCACCAAAACCTAAAAACCCCAAAGTAACAAAAAAGGAGAACCCCAAAATTTAACGATCACCACTGCCCTTACCTCTGCGCCATCATGTTGGGGCACCACCTCCGGAACCGCGGCTACCCCTCTCCGACAGATAATAGCGCGTCCATAGCGCCATATCCTTCTGCAACCGTCGCCTTGTACTGCGACCAACACGCTGCGACGCCGAGCGTCCCTCCGGAGCCGACGACGGTCGCCACCACCAGTTCATTCTCGTACGGCCCCGCCGATCTGGTAAGCCCCGCTCCTTTCTCCTTCTCCCCATGAAATTCCTCTTCCCTTTATGGTACTTCATCACTCTCCCGAGCCTCCCCGGACGATCACCCCTCTTTCTCTTTCCTCTCCTGAGCTCTCTCCCTTCCCCATCTTAGCTCCTCTTTATCTTTCTTCGTTATACTTCTATTTATTTATTAGATTCTTTCCTAACTCTTTGTTCTGACCTTTGTTTTTGTTTCTCCTTAAAAGAAGCTAGGAGAACAGTACCATTGTTTTACTTTCGAGATTATTATTACAAGAAAGGAATGACATAGTTTATTATTGTAAGTTATCTTTCCCTATATGTTCAAAATTTTTAATTCTTTTTTAAAGTATTTTTATTTTTATTTCCAACATCATAAGAGAACCTCTGACAGAGGACCACTATCAATATTACCTTCATATACTAATTTTTACTTGTTTATTGAAATCACCAATTCACTTTATATATTATTATTACTATAATATTTTTATTATTATTATTATTATTATTATTATTATTATTATTATTATTAAAACTATTAGTATTATTTTATTTGTTTAATGTATATTTTCTTGAAAAATATTTTTGAAGCAAAAGTATAGTTTTGTGTTTAACTCTACATATAGAATTTCAAATATAGCTTTGAACTCAAAAGGGTATTTGGACAACTTCAATTTTATTCCTAAAAATGTTTCCTATATTTTTCATATACCTAAAGTATTTGGGATAAAATATATATATAAATAGTTTCAACTATAAGTACTTTTCCAAATAGTTATAATTATTTCTCGATTTTCAAGTAGTAAATAAAAACTTATCTTTTTACCAAAATTTTATTTTTACAAAATATGGATTTTAGCCTTAACTAATTTTATTATTTTGTTTCCTTATAATATTTTTGAATTATAGAGATATAGGTTTCAAACTAAAATACTACTTTGACAAAACTTAGAGTTCGCTCTAAATGACTTTCGATTTTTTCGGGTATTTGTTTGAGATCATATTTTTGACTAATAATTTATATTTCAAATATTATAAAATATTTTCTAAAATTATATATATTATTTGACTTCCTACGATTTTTCTCCATCTCGTGATTCAGCCCATCTTTCCTATTCCTTTACCAATTCCATACTTTCTTATGTCCATCATAACTAATTTGACCCTTCTGGACCCAATGGAACTGTCCGTGCCACCATCAGAGGTCACCTAGTGTAGTTGTTATACCGAAGTCGCAGTTCGTGCCACATTGAGCATTGTAGTACACCAGGCGTCCTACCAGGCAAGACACCTTACCATTTGCTGTTTATTTATTTTAGCTTATAATTCATGCATTATTCATTATTTTCTTTATGCAAAATAAACTGTGATACATGGCATAAACTGTTAGAACTTACTGTTCATTTATATTCCTCCTATGTATTAGTTTTTCTTACACATTAAACCTATATTTAAGGGACCACCTTTGAGTGTTGCATTCATTGGCCTTGACACGTTGTACCACGAAGTTGTGTGTCGCATGTAGAACACGGACATACGTGACTGGCTGGCCACCGGTACGTATAAGTCGTGCGATAGGAATAACCGCTAATAGAGGTTGCATGTTTAGTTTGACTTAGCGGTTAATAGTGGTTTTATTTATGGATACAACATAGTAGGCATTGGGCGGGGAGGACAATTCTTTAGCGTATGGGCTTCGATGCACTTTCCCTTTTATAACCCGTGAGCTCCGCCGGAGTCGCGGGTCAGATTACCCATGATTACTGACGGCTACTGACGTTCATTGAAATATTATGCTCTTACTGATTGGGCCTCTGGTGCCCCAAGGGGGACTACACCGATCCCATTTAGCCAGGGCCCATGCGTAGGAAGGATTGTTCTTAACTACATTTTACTTAGAACGATTAGGCACCTTTATCCGTTAGGTACGAGTACTTTTGGTTTGGGTACTTGTATCTGACCGTGGCTTGGAATAATAACTTGTCGCAGACTAGTTTGTCACATCTTGTCCTGTTTGGTTGTAGGTGTGACTTACTACTTCGATGAGAAGGTATTGAACCTTGTTGGGGTCTGGATACCATATTGGATTGATAGCATGGAAAGATACATCTCCATGAATTAGTTTACCATCTCCTGTCCTTGTTTGGTTGGGGGGATGGTAAGCTAGTTCAATAGGTGTGTATTGGACCATGTTATAATTCAATTGACTTATTTATTTGAGCAATATTTATTCAGTTTATATGGCATGATATTATGTGTCTTGTTACGTTCCTCTGAGGACCTGGTTATCTTGCCAGGTGTGTGCTCTTGTCTTTCGCAGGTGTTCTAGCCGTAGCCATGATCGTCACTATTTCTTCGAGGATGATTGCCCTTTGATCGTCTTCGCTTCGCTCGCCAAAAATCATTCTTTTGTATATCATGTATTTCTTTTATTTTGTTGGTATTGGATTTGTCTTCGCCCAACATATTGTATCAAGATAATTCATTATCATCATATGACATCTTTTTTCTTTCATTTTGTGGATGAGATTAGTTAGTTATGGTTCTACTGTATTTTACAGCTTATGTATTCATACGAGGTTTCTATATATTAGAGTATACTTCGTATGCATACAGCTGGCATGTCTACGTTCCTAGTCCTACATATTTTGGGACTGGGGCGGTACATGTGTTCTCCTCCCTACCTCGATTTCGGGGGTGAACAGCTGTTGCTGTTATACTCATTTATGTATCTTTTTATTTATATTTTTTATAATAACATAGGTATGAGTACATAATACTGTATATTTAACTACTGTTAAATACCTACAAATACTGCTACTGTTATCCTATTTATTATATATATAGTAGATATTTTTATTTTATTATTATTAGTATTCTTATTCTTATTTTTCATGGTTATTACTAGTAAAACTGTATGTGTACATTATTATTATTATTATTATTATTATTATTATTATTATTGTTGTTGTTGTTGTTGTTGTTGTTGTTGTTGTTATTATTATTTTTATTATTAACTATTTTAGGAATTTTATAAAAAATATTATAATAATAAATTTTTTTAATTTCAAGGATAGTTTTCTACCTATCATTTTTTGATTTTTAGGTATTTACCAAAAATTATTCTTGACAAATTTTAGTTAGCCCTAAATATTTTTCTACATTTATTTAGAATAGTAAAAGCATAGATTTCTACGTAAAATATTATTTTGACAAAACTTAGAATTTAACCCGAAACAATTTTTGATTTTTTAAAGTATTTATCCTAAATATTTATTCTGCTAATAATATCTAGCAATTCAAAACATTATAGATATTTTCTAAAATAGTATATACTATTTATCCAATTCCTTCGATTATCATCATGTCCCTGCTAACCGTATTTTCGATCCTCTTCCAAAATCAGACTTCTTTATGTCGACCCAAACTAACTGAAATGTTATAGACCCGATGGAACAGCCTGTGCCATCATCAGAGGTTGTCTTGCATAGTTGTAACATCGAAGTCATATTCTATGCCACCTTGATCATCGCACCACACCAGGCGTCACTACCAGGCAAGATACCTTGCCATATTTACTCCTTATATGTATTCTGCATCTTTTGTTTAGTTACTCATATTTACTACTGCATATTCTAGTTTACACAGTTGCATCCTTCTTAATTGTTTATGATTTACCTATTGTGATTTCAAGTCATATAGGGTGCAATATTATTAGTCATATTTCTATTGTTGTGCATGTGGACCTAAAGTGAAGGGTACCATCTGGTTAGTACATTTCATAAACTTTGTCACGGATGTGCCACGAGATGCGTGTGAGTTGTGAGTAATATATAAGGGTCACTTGTGTATTGGCTGATCACTCGTGCGTATGTATTAGGAATAACTGCCAATAGGTACAAGTTAGAAGACTTGACAGCTATTAGGAAATAAACAGTGTTGTGGAAGCAACATATCTTTGTGTGTTGTGGTTACAATGCATGTATAGTATCATGGGCAGGGAGATGACAGATATTAGTGTTGGGGCTACTATTTATT
The DNA here is from genome assembly GCA_029216955.1 of Iris pallida. Taxonomy (NCBI): domain Eukaryota; kingdom Viridiplantae; phylum Streptophyta; class Magnoliopsida; order Asparagales; family Iridaceae; genus Iris; species Iris pallida. The sequence continues at coordinate 102,255 of JANAVB010039445.1, read as the reverse complement.
TTTCTCACATATTTATGGGCCAATAGTGACTCAGATGGGCGCTACTTACTGCCACACTCTGGGCCAATAGTGACTCGGATGAGCTCTACTTACTGCTACTTTTTTATTTGCATTGCTGATCATAAAGCCCGTGTGTGGAACGTTGTCCTCAAAGTGCATATCATATAGACGGTTAGAGAACCATTTGTGCTGTTCTCATGTGGTGTTTACATATTCGGTTTATATGGCATGTTTCTTTTATGTATCTTGTTACGTCTCTCTAAGGACCTGGTGATTTCTTAAAGTGTGTATTTTTGTGACTTTCCGTAGGTATTCTAGCCAAGGCCGTGATCTTCTCTATTCCTTCTAACATGACTTGCTCTTGGATTGTCCTGACTACTTTTGACAAATTCTTTCTTTGTATTGTATTACTTCTTTTTTAAAATAGTTGATAGTAGATTTGTCTCCGCCCAACAACTTGTACAATAACAATTCATAATTGATTTACGATATCGTATTCTTTTATTTTGTGGATAAGATTTGGTGTGTCATCGTTATACTGCATTTATAGTTTACGTATATTTATTATACGGCTGGCATATTTACGTACCTAGTCCTACGTATTTTAGGACTAGGGCGTTATATGTTTTTGTGTGGTCCATGCAGGTCTACGAAAATATTGCTTCAGTTACGTCACTATACCGAGCAAGCCTGTATTTAGGATTATAGTTTAGAATCTCATCCACATACTTGACCTCCTTCCTTGATTCGAACTCTCGTTTGACTACCTTGATTGCTTCTTGCTTGATTCATCCTACCGTAACTCTTATCCTTCTTTCGTTCTTAACAAAGGTTAGGAAGGTAGCTTATAATGGGTTGTATATGTTTTATTTATATTACTAGTTGAACTCTTATAAGTTGAATAGAATGCCGCACGACCTAATATTCCCTTACCCTTATGACCTACTAAAGAGGACGTTAATAGGTTTTACTTAGACAATATAGTTTAGAGGACCCTAACCCATTTGGTCGACCAAAGCCTTAGACAAAAGGACAGTAGGATGACGGTATAGGCCGAAACACCGAACAAGACTTGGATTCTTAAGGAACTTAACTATTTATGTTTTCTTGCAATCATTATCTCCCGTACTAATATTTTGGACTATCTTGAATAATGCTACTAATTTAGCCTAGTTTCCTTATCGATCTTGTTCCTGACATGTTTTATTGGGCGCTCCCAGTAATACATTGTCTAATCAGAACCGGTGCATTATGGTCTGGTCAACCTAGTACACTTGGTTCACCTTTCTTATGATTATTCTACGTGGATTAAGATATGATTAACAATTATACTTGTCCTGTAGGACCTCATCCACGTCTGCCTTGAAAAATCTTTTTTGAACTATTCAATCGCCTTTAAAACCCGTATTTGTATTCGATAGTATCCTCATGAAATCTTTATTTTTTTATCTTGCACCTATTTTAGAAAGACAAATGCGAGTATCCCCTTTAGCTTCCCTATCACCAATGGCCCGAATAGTTGTATATACACAAGTATATCTAGCCTCATCTTAAGTTACTCGTCCTTTTCCACGACCCTAGATCTATTATCACGACCTTCTAATCATTTGAAACTTGAAAATGATTAGAATCGTACCCTTAATCATACCCCCAACCTAGATGACTATCATACAATCTTCTCTAAGAAACCATATACCCGTGATCTCTAATTATTTTACCTTCATTTTTTAACCATTAATCTTTTCATTTCTTGCTTTAAACTAGCGACCATCATTCATTACCCAAACTATATCCGTGATTTATATATCTAGTTATCTAAATCACGATTTTCTAAAATTACCCATTTCGTTCCACGTCACTTACTTCAACAATGCCTTGATCGTATTTTTCGTATCGAAAAATGCTTCTACCTCTCAACCCTACCTACCATACTTATTTCTTAATTTTGAGAATGAAATTCTTGTAAGTTGGGTAGGATGTAAATCCCGTAAAGTTTCTGTAATATTTTAAAATAAATAATTTATTTTGAAATTGTTTTATTTTTAATAATTGTACGTCGAGTGCGAATACGTATAGACTAAGTATTTTTTTTTAAAAAAGTTTTATTATAGGAAAATAGATATTTGGTTTTAAAAATAGTATAAGTAAATATATTTATCTGTTAAGTTATAAAATCTGTCACGATTGCCAAAACTTTATTTTATTTATTATAAAAAGGCTATTGTCGTTGCTGTAAAAGTATATGTGATAATAATATATTCTATTTGCATGCGAGGTACATGAAATTAAAGTCATATATATTTTTATTTTCAAAAACTAATTAAAATTATGATTTTTAAAATTATTTTATTATGGTAATTTAAATTAAGATTAGATTTATTAATTTTTATTTTTAAATAAGTTTAAATTATAGACAAGATTTATCTAGATTTAAATTTAGATTTGGATTGGATTGAATTGATTTTTAAATCTATTTAAATTAAATGTGTGATTATCTACTAGGGGGTTTAAATTATAACTACTCCAAATCCAACTGGGACATTCACCTCCTATATAAGGAGAAGCCCTTTGCTCTCTTCCTAGAAAATTCCACAAGCCCAAATTTCTCTCCACCAAAGTGTCGTACATCGTGTTGGTGTCCAAATCTTTCCGTGTTAGTCGTGACGGCCTCGGGTTCGACCCCGAGTGTCTTTCTAATATATTTTTTCTTTATATTTACTTCATAGATGACCCTCTTCGTGTTTGACACACCGGAGACGATACCGATACACAATTTTCGTGTTCGATACTTGGACAAAATCCTAATTCTTATTTCCAAACTCTAACCTAACCCTAACGTAAGCTAGACTCTGCAGCCGTCGCCCACCGTCACCCCGACACACTGCCAGCTTCGCCATCACAACCACTTCCCGTACACCATGCCACCACTGTACCGTCCACCATTACTCCTCCTTCGGCAATCTCGTCGGGATGCCACAACCACAACACCATCCTCGACTTCTTGACTCGCGACACCCGACCACCCACCGTCGTTGGAACAAACCCCAAACACCACTATATCACTACCACCATAGCCTTCCTTCTCCTTCGTCTTCACCACTTCCCTTCCGGTGGCCCAGCCAACCACCCATAGCGGTTACCACCATGGCAGCACCCCAAAACTCGCCACAGAACCTACCACATCATTACCACCATCCCAAAAGAATCGTTGTAAAACAAAAAGAATCAAGAAAAACCCAAACCCTCACCTAACCCCGGCCTCGTCCTGGCGACCGTCACTCCTGTGCCGCCCGCGAGCTAGAGAACCCTGGCGTCAAGCCGCCTTCGATCTTCTCCAGGTCTCTAGCACAGTCTTGTAGTCGCTGTCTCTGCCGCTGCGTGTCGCCAGGCTCCCCCGCCATGTCCAATAATGCCCAGGCAACTCCGCCCTCCGCGCCCTTGACGACCGCCCCGACCACGAGTCCACCGAGTACGCTCCACCTCCTCCGTGACCCGCTCTACTCCTTCGTCCCTCTTCCATTTCTCTGCCCCCTCACTTCTTCCCCTATCCACTGGCTCCCACTCTCTATTTCTCTCTCTCGCTTTTGTCTCACTCTTGGCTTCTCTTCCCATACAGTGTTCTGTTAGTCTCTGGGCAAAATTTTAGATGAAAAACTCTGTAAGATAACGTAATTAGAAGCCTCTCGACTGAAAGTCGTACTTTCGATACGTGACAGCAGCAAATGTAATTAGAAGTTTTTCGACTGAAAGTCGTACTTCCGATATGTGACCACAACAAACGTAGTTAGATGGTTTTTGACTGAAAGTCTTGCTTCCGATACGTAACTGTATAGAGGTGGAGGAGTAGAGTAAGAAGAAGAATGAAGAAGAGAAAGGCTGCTTTGTTGGGGTGATCACCATTGCTCAAAGCAAGATTTGCCTATATAGGATCCGCTTGTAGGAACCAACAAGTTCTTCGAGAACTTCTGGAATGCTCGTCAGTCAATTTGAGACTTGAACAGGCTTTCTGAACTTTTACAGACTCCTTAACTCTCTTCATTGGTGCATCATAGAAAGAAGGTTAGGGGGCTCTATTTATAGAGTGGAGTAAGACTTTACCATCTCTCCTATCCGATGTGGAACTAAAATACTAATACTATAAAATAGAATTTGATGTTTTACATCATCCCATAATCAACATAGTTGAGTTCTAGCCCACTCCTACCCCCCCAACACACGACCGTGTATGCACGAGGCATCTTGGAGTTCGAGTCTGAGTCCAAGTCTGATCAACAAAAATCAACTTGCTTCATTGTTAGAATTAATCCTTTTTCTTCTAGGAAAATACTCCCACATGGCACACACTTGTGTCCTATTATACCTCATGTGCATACTGTAATGCCCCACTCCGCATGGTGCATTATGATGAGTCGTTGACTCGAAGAGTTGCGTTGACCCGATGAAGTATCGATGCGAATCGATGCAAGAGTTACATTGGCCAAAGGTAAGCTTTGAGTCGGTTGGAATCTATGAATCAAATCGATGCAAAGGATAAGTCTCATTTGAGCAAGTGCTGATTTTAGTTGATCTGGTGTGCAGGCTATGCTTTTACGCTGGACGATAAGAGGTCGGTATTTTGCCTTATGCAATGAAGTGGCCACGAAACCAAATCGTGGCCTTGGAACGGATGGTGGCATGGGCGCGATAGGCCAAATCAACCGAGTAGTTCAAAGGAATGGCTAAGTCCGAGAGTTAGCTATGCGATCGAGTTATGGAAGCGAGACGCTTCAATCGACGAAACGACAAGGCGTATCGGCTTAAGGTGGGCGGGTTCTTGACTCTCTCTCCATATTCCTTCACATCTAATAAAATATGTTATGGTATACGTAAGATGTTATCGAGTTAGCGAGCATGGCTCGACGACGAAAGGTCTAAGTATGTGTTGAACATTAAGGTAAAAAATTGAACAATCGAACAATTGAAGCGACGTGCATCAAGTGTACGAGTCGTGGTAGGGCAGTGATGCTAGAATATTAAAAGATAATATGAGATATGCATCATGTGCACGGCTCCGAGAATATTGAACACTAGGCATAGAATATTGATTACGGCGCTGAGCGTGCCTTCGTGCACGAAAGCTATGAAATGACTGAGTAACTACAGAATTAGGCTATAAGAATAACTTATGAATGGTACGCGCTGAATATGAGTACGAGATGACTAAGCCGTTGGGCATCGTGCATCAATATGGATGTGTTGGGGCATAACGCCGATGGAGCTCCCCATATGGATGGCAGATTATGTTATGAGACGCGAATATGTTTATGGCACGGGAAACCGTTTATGGAACGAGACTATGTTTATGGAACACGTGATTAGTTGGAATACTATGTGTGTTTGCTATGGCACGTATTGCATGGTCAATGGACTCGGATAGCCCGTACACGGGTGCGGCTTCCCTTGAACGGTTTCGCCGGGGCGCTGGGACCGTTCGGCCTATGAGGGAATTATGTGTGGTATTTATGGTGCACAACATTCGAACGGATTGCGACCGTCCAGTGCTGTGATAAGCTATGATATCCGTAAGTTTGGTATCCTTCGGATATTGGGCTAGCAACCCGTATCGAAGTGATCGTAGGCTTACACATAAGAGATGCCAAGTCCATTACGATGCGAAACACCATGACCTTCATATAGATAGGGCCGGTGGGCTGAGATGAGAGCTGGGTGCAGGCGCAGGGCCTGCCACCCATTATGCATATGTTTACGTTTATGATTGGTCGGTTGCATAAATCGTATGATTGCTTATGTAAGTTCCAACCATGGCAGGCTAGGCAAAGAGGAACGGGATGAGCACGAATCACTATGTTTATATTCATATTATGTCTAACTGTATCTGCCGCAGGGATACGATATGGGATACCTTTATGTCAAGTCGATATGTTGAATGATTGCCATGAAACTAATCCTAAGGCTAAATAGAAAGATTACCAAATTAAGATGCATGCTCACTAAGTTGATTCAGTGTTTGGTTTGGGTGCGAGTGGGTCTTGATCAGTGCGAAGCGAGGACGAAAGCACTAATCCCCTACTAGTTTATGTGCAGGCTCAGGTTATGATCGGCTCGGGGCGGGGCTTGGCTTGGACGTGTCGAGGCATGGAGTCTTGGCGTTCAAGAGGAGGTACCGCATAGGCGTTCGGACTTGCGACATGGAGATGTTCGGCCGAAGACTACTTGGTGGCTATAAAGAGGCATAATGTATAGAATAATGTAATCCTTTGTGGGCTAGAGAGATCATGAGCATTGTAGCCAATTAGCATATATGTTAGGCTATTCAGAGCCTTTGTAATCTTTATTTCGTTGTCAATAAAGGAGATTCTTATGTCATACTCTGTTTTCCTTCCGCTACTTATGTTATCGATTTGGGATAAACGCCATGCGAACTGCTATCTTGCCTTTCACGAGCACAACTCCAGGCTCGTGCGGCATCACGCCCCAGCGAGGATGATGATTCGAGTAAAATCTACCGAGGACAAGCGATTTCCCGGGTCAGGGCGTGACAAGTTGGTATCAGAGGGGTTCCATCCTTTAGACCGTACGTGAATCTCTTTGACCCTCAGTTGCTTCGCTATCGAATTCAGTTGACTCTAAGTTATTTCCGCAACCGCATGGCTCATGGATCTGCTCGACGCTACATTGGATGTTCCATACAATAAGTCTATATTAAGTGCGTACGTCTGCCACAAGTATGTCATGACTATCACGCAATCTTCGGGTGCCATCGGAGAGTGTTGGTTGCACGAAGTGCAACGAGTTATGGGATGTTGGTTGCACGAAGTGCAACGAGTTATGGAATGCTGGTCGTACGAAGTGCAACGAATATGGTGATGTTGGTTGCATGAAGTGCAACGATATATATGATCGGTCGCACAAAGTACGAGGAGCTATGTGTTGTTGGTCGCACGAAGTAGGAGGAGATATGTGTTATGGGTTGCACGAAGTACAATAGATCGATATGTGAGGCAATACGTGTTATGTGACTATGGGAATGGTTATGTATCGTTGGTTGCACGGAGTGCAGCAAAGTCGTGAATCATTCGTTGTATTCGGTGCAACAAGTCGATATGGTATGATGCGTGTTGTATGGCTATGCGGATGGATAGCGATATGTTGTGCGAGATTGAGTAAAGACCTTAAGTATTAAGAATGAGTTGGTACACGAGTTGCAACGAGTGAGATTGGAAGATCGTAGATGCGATAGTACGAGTTGAGTTGGTCGCTAAGTCGAGTTGAGTCGGCGAACATTTATGTTAGCCGTATGTCGCGTTGAGCTTTGAGTAAGCGAATGTTGCGGCTGTGATCGATATGATCGCCAAGATACGGTTAGAGTGAATGCGTGTCAAACTCGAGCGAGCGCTAGATCTGGGATCAGAAGGATCGCCATACGGGATAGTTGATTGAGGAATAGATGTCGGACCTATGCGAAATGTGATGTCGAGTAATAACTCGATTTCGAGTGGTATATGCAATACCAATTATGTGAGCAAGTATAGCGAAGTATTGTATCGATAACGATAGGCTCGATCCTGAGTGGTATATGGAATACCACTTAGCGATAGCTATGTTAAGCCGGTTGGTGACTTGCGATAGGTTATGTCGAGACGATTGTATTGTTACGATATGTTTTTCCCTAACGAACGAAGTAGTACCGAGACTCGAGTTGGAATGACTTGATAGAAGTCGATGCAAGTATGCTTCGATGAATTAAGTTAAACGATTATGTGCGAAGTCATACCTATGGATGATACGTCGGACGAGGATTCGTTAAGTGTAAGTCGAACGATAAGTTGAGCATAGTGAAGGAACGTTACGTAGAGGAAATAGTTGAATAGGTCGAATTTATGTTGAGTTAGTATAAAGACTTATTCAGGAACGTGTCGAGTAAGTACGAAGGAATCGTTCGAACGAATTCAAATTAGTACGATAAGTCGGTAGCATGATTGGAAGTGCGAGTTAGGGATATGAGAATGAATATATGAATTGGAAATTGCGTCGCAATTATGGTACTAATAACGGAATGAATCTTGATGTGTGAAAAAGACTTGATTCACATTTGAGTTCGGATGATAACAATGATTACAACGAATTGGAGCTTATAAGAAAGGAAGATGTTCAAGTTATGCATATCGACGATGGTATTAAGGCGTATCAAAGACGATATGTAATAACTCGGGGATACTCTGATCAAATGAACGAAAATTATATTGAACATTATTGTTGGATGAATAAGGTGCAAGTTAAGTTGATGCCGATTGGGATGATAACGGTAGAAATGCTTCAGAGAATTTGAGAGTGAATAGATGTTACTCGGATGAAATTGAACGTGTCTGGATTGATTCGTGGATAACCACTATGTTGACATTCTTGTCTTATGCGAGTGCAACTCCAGCATCGCACATACGTCACGCCAAATTAGGGCAATCATTCCGCGTGAACGCTGGTATGGTGATTCATCCAGCGGAGATGATCGAACTTGCAAGGCATGGCAAAATCGGATTTGACTTGTAGTTTGATGCGAAAGTTGTTCGAGGATAGTTTGATGAGTATGGAATGTGTCAGACTATGATCACGAATAGGTAAACTCGGTCCTGAGACGAGTAGATGTCATACGACTAGCAGAGATAGTCGACGGTAATACATAAGTGATTCGAGTAGTTAACGGCGCATCAGTTGCACGGGGGTAGATAAATCATGGATTAGTAAATTATGTCGGATTGGATGAAGTCGCATAGAAAGTGTCGGGAATTGATTTGGCTCCGCAGTAGGATATAGTATGGTTCGTTGTAACTGTCCTTCGTTGATGATCTTCAATTATCGAGCGTAGTTTCGGGGCAGATGATCCTAGAAGACTTGACCGCCAAATCAAGTGAATGTTAAAGTCCCATAGGATGAACTAATGAAGTCGCGAAAGAAATTTTGTCGAGGATGAAAGATGAGGTAGTGCATGTTGAGGATAAGTCTAAGCGAGTGATTATCGTATCTCGAAAGGTAGCGAGTACTAGAATCGATATGGTCAAGAAAAGTTATGTAGGATCGAATAGATGTTGAGGAACGTGCTTAGCGAAGTAATGTGGTAAGGCGATTGCAAGAGTTCTACAATGCGCGAGAGCAACGAATAGTAGAACGACCTTAAGAGTTGTGGCGTAGATCGGTTTGAGGAACGGTTAGGCTATGTGTGTTGAGCGCGATCTATGTTACGAAATAAACTAGTCGGGATTGATTCAGAAATTGAGTAAAGGATTGTACTCGGTCGAGAATCAGAGATGGACGTATCGTAAGAGACCTTGGGTCGGAAAGATTGTTGCCCTTGAGCATCGTAGACTCAAGTTGACCTCTTGTGTCGGGAGAGATTAAGCACGATGTTTGGATAAGTTTCCTAGCGGGGGTAGCCCCAGACGCAATGTATGGATAGAGCGAGAGAATGTGAATCACGTATGGATAGTTGTGTGCGAGACTTAGTACGGATTGTAAACAAAGGAATTTGTGACTTGTTAACATAGTCCATGTCGTTAAGGCTAAATGTTATGAATGATTGGATGAAAGACTTGAGTTATGCGAGGGATAGGAAACGGTTGGGCGAATAGGCGTTGTGGGAGCTTGTTGCCATCAGATACGCAATGACTTGATGCAATGCATGTGTTAGATGGCCGACGAGAAACTTACGGGATCGAAGTGATGGTTTTGAGTTAAGTTATATGCAGAGATGTTTGGAAGACGATCGCATGTTATGGGATACTGTATACGAGAAGTATTTGAGAATATGCGCTAAGATTTGAATGAGTCGAGTACGAAACGATGGATGCTTGAGGATTTAAGTTGAACTTGTTAGTTGTCCCGATATCCTACAACTGAGCTTGGCTGAAATGTATATATTGGTGGGACGCCTAAAATATGTGTATGATCCAAACTAAGTTGTATGATTCAACGATAGTAGCACGAGATCGTGAAGCGATCTATGCGAGGCACTTGGATTAAGTGTTGGTTTCGGTTCGAGGACGAACCTGATTTTGAGTGGTATATTATATAAAGCCCCGCTCCGTACGGTACATTATCATGAGTCGTTGACTCGAAGAGTTGCGTTGACCCGATAAAGTATCGATGCGAATCGATGCAAGAGTTACGTTGGCCAAAGATAAGCTTTGAGTCGGTTGGAATCTATAAATCGAATCGATGCAAAGGATAAGTCCCGTTGGAGCAAGTGCTGATTTTAGTTGATCTGGTGTGCATGCTATGCTTTTACGCTAGACGATAAGAGGTCGACATTTTGCCTTATGCAATGAAGTGTCCGCGAAACCAAATCGTGGCCTTGCAACGGATGGTGGCATGGGTGCGATAGGCCAAATCAACCGAGTAGCTCAAAGGAATGGCTAAGTCCAGGAGTTAGCTATGCGATCGAGTTATGGAAGAGAGACGCTTCAATCGGCGAAACGATAAGGCATATCGGCTTAAGGTGGGCGGGTTCTTGACTCTCTCTCCCTATTCCTTCACGTCTAATAAAATATGTTATGGTATGCGTAAGATGTTATCGAGTTAGCGAGCATGGCTCGTCGATGAAAGGTCTAAGTATGTGTTGAACATTAAGGTAAAACATTGAACAATCGAACAATTGAAGCGACGTGCATCAAGTGTACGAGTCGCGGTAGGGCAGTGATGCTAGAACATTGAAAGACAATATGAGATGTGCATCATGTGCACGGCTCCGAGAACATTGAACACTAGGCATAGAATATTGATTACCGTGCTGAGCGTGCCTTCGTACATGGAAGCTATGAAATGACTGAGTAACTAAGGAATTAGGCTATAAGAATAACTTACGAATGGCACGCGCTGAATATGAGTACGAGACGACTAAGCCGTTGGGATCGTGCATCAATATGGATGTGTTGGGGCATAACGCCAACGGAGCTCCCCATATGGATGGCAGATTATGTTATGAGACACGAATATGTTTATGGCACGAGAAACCGTTTATGGAACGAGACTATGTTTATGGAACACGTGATTGGTTGGAATGCTATGTGTGTTTGCTACGGCGCGTATTGTATGGTCAATGGACTCGGATAGCCCGTGCACGGGTGCGGCTTCCCTCGAACGGTTACGCCGGGGCGCCGGGACCGTTCGGCCAAGGAGCGAATTATGTGTGGTATTTATGGTGCACAATATTCGGACGGATTGCGACCGTCCAGTGCTGTGATAAGCTATGATATCCGTAAGTTTGGAATCCTTCGGATATTGGGCTAGCAACCCGTATCGAAGTGATCGTAGGCTTACACATAAGAGATGCCAAGTCCATTACGGTGCAAAACACCGTGACCTTCCTATAGATAGGGCTGGTGGGCTGAGATGAGAGCTGGGTGCAGGCGCAGGGCCTGCCACCCATTATGAGTCTGTTTACGTTTATGATTGGTCGGTTGCACAAATCGTATGATTGCTTATGTAAGTTCTAACCATGGCAGGCTAGGCAAAGAGGAACGGGATGAGCACGAATCACTATGTTTATATTCATATTATGTCTAACTGTATCTGTCGTAAGGACACGATATGGGACACCTTTATGTCAAGTCGATATGTTGAATGATTGCCATAAAACTGATCCTAAGGCTAAATAGAAAGATCACCAAATTAAGATGCATGCTCACTAAGTTGATTTAGTGTTTGGTTTAGGTGCGAGCGGGTCTAGATCAGTACGAAGCGAGGACGAAAGCACTAATCCCCCACTAGTTTATGTGCAGGCTCAGGTTATGATCGGCTCGGGGCGGGGCTTGGCTTGGACGTGCCGAGGCATGGAGTCCTTGGCATTCAAGAGGAGCTACCGCATAGGCGTTCGTACTTGCGACATGGAGATGTTCGACCGAAGAATACTTGGTGGCTATAAAGAGGCTTAATGTATGGAACAATGTAATCCTTTGTGAGCTAGAGAGATCATGAGCGTTGTAGCCAATTAGCATATATTTTGGGCTATTCAGAGCCTTTGTAATCTTCATTTTGTTGTCAATAAAAGAGATTCTTATGTCATACTCTGTTTTCCTTCCGCTGCTTATGTTATTAATTTGGGATAAACGCTATACGAATTGTTATCTTGCCTTGCACGAGCGCAACTCCAGGCTCGTGCGGCATCACGCCCCAGCGAGGACGATGATTCGGGTGAAATCTAGCGAGGACGAGCGATTTCTCTGGTCGGGGCGTGACACACACCTCAACACAAGCAATACATTATATTGAGATACTTATCATTTGGTGCAGCCGATGTGGGACTATCTTTCCTAGTCTAAAAGCAAAAACACCAACAATCCCCCACATATCTCAATATATGGGTTGAGTATTTCCACAGTGACTGCCCATCATGCATTAGGAGAGATGTTGCTACGACTTGAATCTTCCCACATAGGTTAAATAACAACATGATACAAGAATGGACTAAGCCTTGAATTCTGTACCATAACTGTAATTCTTTCTACTCATATAATGACATCAACTGTGCTTCTGGCTGCACATTAAAGACCTTGTGCCAGCCTGGTTTCGGTGTATGTATGTTGAGTGTCTATAAAGTTTCCCTCAAAAGACGGCCTAGATCTCCATCTATACACTCTAGGTGAGTTCTTTTGAAGAGGCTTGGCATGAAGCCTTTCACTTTCTTGTGGTGCTACGCCGCTATGATATGGCCCAAAGCTGAGACACAGTCTCATGTGGTGTCATACCACTTGTAGCACGAGGCCCAGCCTCTTCGTAGTGCCAAACTACCCAGCATGAAGCATTTTGCTTCCTTGCAGTGTTACGCCATCGTGACATGGCTTGCAAAGCCGAGGTACTGCCTCATGTGGTATCACACCACTGTAACATGAGGCCCATCCTTTTTGTAGTGCTGCCTACCACTCTTCATTCTACAGTATTAGGCCGACTTGCCTATGTGCGGTTCTACGCCGCTGTGACTTTGCCCGAAGCCGAGGATTTACCCTCACTAGGTACCTCATGTGGTGTCACCCCACTGTAGCATGGAGTGCTACACGCCTTTGTAGTGCTGTGCTACCCTGCTTCCTGTAAAGCACGTCGGACGTCCTAAATGCCCGAGAACCCATTAAGGCTTCCAAGCCATCCTCTTACAGGACTTTGTTCTATACAAATCACAAACAGTAGACGATCAGTGGTTCTGGGTCCGTAACCCTACATTTCCCAAGGATTACCCACTGTTAACGGTGGTTCCGGGTCAGTGACCCCATAATTCCAAAGGTTTATCCACTATTGCTGATATTCTTCCAGTCAATGATCCTTCTTTGAACTAAAAGCTAAATGCCTAGTAGATTTCTCTTTGAACTAATATCATAAAACTTTATAGTAGAATTACAAAGACACAATATCAGAGTATCTTCAAGCCTATTTTACATGTTGTGTCTGAAACCAGTTGGCGCTTGAAACCTTTGGTGAACGAATTCACCAGATTCTTCTGGCTTCGAACATCCACCACAGCAATGACTCATTTTTTTGATAAGATCATTCAACGACTTGTGCCTTAATCGCATAGTCCTCTTCTTGCCATTGAAGAGGTCATTTGATGCCACCGCTGTAGTTGCCTAGTTGTTGCAGTAAATCGGCACTACCGAAATCTACGCACCAACTATAGGAAGATCATACATGAACTTCCAAAGCCATTCTGCTTCATCTGCTGTAGCTGCTAGTGCATAAAATTCAGATTCCATAGACGAGTGTGAGAGCATAGATTGCTTCTTCGATTTCTATGATGTAGCAGCTCCATCCATTGAGAATACGTATCCTCCTGTGGACCTTTCACTCTCTACTTCTGAGTACCAGCTTGCATCGCTGAAGCCTTCCGCTACTGTTGGATCTCCGCAGTAGTACAATGCATACTTCTGAGTCCTTTTGAGGTATCTCATAACCCTCTTCACAGCTTTCCAGTGCTCCACACTTGGATTGCTCGTGAACCGACTCACCATCACCACGACAAAAGCTATGTCAGGCCTTGTGGCAGTAGTCGTATATATCAAACTCTCGATGACGCTTGAATACTCTAACTGTCTGATGCTTTCCCTTAGATTTGGCTTCAGCTTCTTGTCATACCTATACAGCGTATCTATCCCTGGAAAATTCTGATACCCATAGCGTGTGAGCATCTTCTCAATGTAATGAGACTGTGACAATGACACTCCAGTTTTCGTCCGGATGATCTTTATCCCTAGGATAACATCAGCTTCCCCTAAGTCTCATGCCACATCTTGGGAGCTTACTTCAAACCATACAAAGATTTCACCAACTTGTGGACTTTCTTCGAGGCCCTTGACGACGAATCCTTCTGGCCGTTGTATGTAAATCTCTTCAGTCAACTCACCATTCAGGAAAACAGTTTTAATATCCATCTGATGAATAACTAGCTTGTGAATTACACTTAGAGCAATCAACATCCTGATGATCGTTATCCATGTTACTGGAGCATAAGTGCTAAAGTAATCAATTCCCTGCTTCTGAGAGAAACCCTTGGCTACCAACCTAGTCTTGAACTTGTCAATAGTTCCATCGGCTTTCATCTTCTTTTTGAAGATCCATTTACATCCGATTGGTTTTGCTCCTTCAGGCAGATCGACCAATACCCACGTGTTGTTAGAGGTTATCGATTCATACTCATCATTAATAGCCTCCTTCCAAAGGACAACGTCTCTGGTCTTCATTGCCTCATCATAGGTAAGCGGATCTGCTTCCACATTATAAGTGACAAAATCCTCTCTAAAGTCCTTTTGTCTTCTCATTCACTTAGATACAGGTTCTATGATTTCCGATTCAACAGTCGTTCTTGCAACAACAACTTCTTCTTGGACTATATCTCTGTAAGGAGCTTCAACCTATTGTGCACTCACACTATTCTCCGGAATATCCGCGAGAACAATGTTCTTGTGCCTTGCAAATTTATCTTCAAAGAATTCTGCATCGCGAGACTCAATGATATGATTAGAATCAATATCAAGGAACCTCCGAGCATCACTCTTATTGGCATAACCTAGGAAGATTGTCTTCGTAGTCCTTGTACCTAGCTTTTGAATCTTCAAATCTGGAAGCTTCACATATGCCAGACACCCCCACACTCGAATAACATTCAAGTTGGGTCTGACCTTGAACCAAAGTTCATAAGAAGTGACATCGGAAGTTGCATACGACACTTTATTCAGAATGAAAGTAGCCGTAAGCAGTGCTTCGCCCCAGAAACAATTTGGAAGACCCGCAGTCAACAACATTGAGTTTTATTTTTGTTAACA
Organism: Iris pallida; assembly: GCA_029216955.1. Taxonomy (NCBI): domain Eukaryota; kingdom Viridiplantae; phylum Streptophyta; class Magnoliopsida; order Asparagales; family Iridaceae; genus Iris; species Iris pallida. The sequence continues at coordinate 86,956 of JANAVB010039445.1, read as the reverse complement.
TTCTGTTCTTTCTTTCTGCAACACCATTTGATTGAGGGGTGTACGGAGCAGTAGTCTCATTAACAATTTTATGCTCTCTACAGAACAATGCGAATTCATGAGACCTATACTCTCCACCTCGATCACTTCTAAGTCTCTTGAGTTATTGTCCGGTTTGACGTTCGGCTTCAGCCTTGAAGTCCTTAAATTTCTTAAATGCTTCATCTTTATTTATGAGCAGATACACGAAAGCATACTTTGAGAAATCATCAATAAAAGTAATAAATTACTTTATCTCGGCCTTCATGAAGAACTGTTGGAAGTTACAGATATCTGAGTGTACCAACTCCAGGAGATGTACTTCGATTTAACCGTTTGAATGGTTTCCTGGTGATCTTCGTCTGCACACAGACCTCACACTTTTCCAACTCCTTACCCCTACATTTGGAGATAAGCCCTAGACTAGACATCTTGTTTATTCTTTTACAATGAGCATGTCCTAGTCTATTATGCCACAACCCAAGAGACTAATCAGAATTAGAGACGGTATTTATTATCTAAATAGGAGTTACAAGTTGAAATTTGAACATCCCTTCGGTACAAAAAGCCTTTTCGAAGTATGTTCCATTATAAGACATAACCACCTGACCAATATTAGTGTCCATCCTCAAGCCTACACTGCATAGCAGACTTCCTGAGACCAGATTTTTGGTTATGGCTGGTACATGCTTTACATCATGAAGCATTAGCAACTTTTCCGAAGTCAGTCGCAATACCACCGTCCCGATCCCCTTTACTTCAGCTTGTGTCAGGTACGCCACCATAACCTTCTCAGATGTAGTCTTATATGTGGTGAAACACTCCTTCTTTGAGCAAACATGGCATGTTGCCCCAGTATCTATCCACTAATCTGTATCAACACTGGCTGAATTAACCTGTGCAATCATAGCAACAAAGTTAGCCTCACCTTGCTCTTTCTGTTTGGGTTTTTTCTTGCAGTCTTTCCTCCAATGGCCTTTCTTGCCACAGTTGAAACAAGTCCCAGGTGCTTTGGACTTTGGCTTGAACTAAGCCGACTTCACCTTCAGTTGGTGAACATCCCTCCTTTGTTGTAAGAAGCCTTTTGCCTCCTTCTGGAGTCTCCAGCTTGCACCAGATTGTCCTCAGTCATCTGTTTGGACAAGGTGTCCACTTTGATTTGAGCCCTCAGCTCGTCTTCAACATGAATCCACTGTAAGAGGCGTTCGAGATCCACCTCCATCTTCTTGTGATGTATGTCCATGATGAAATTACTCCATCCAGATGGGAGCTTGGCGACAATACCCCCAACGACAAACGCATCAACCAAGGACATGCCGTCTTCTTCAAGTTTCTGACGTAACTTGAGAAACTCTTTGACTTGAGACAACATCGTCTTGTCGTCCTCAAATCGCATCTTCCAGACCTTTTTGGTTACGTGGATCTTGTTTCTGTTCTCATCTGCCTTGTAGAGATTCTCTACAGTCTCCTAGACATCCTTAGCATGGACCGTCTTACTGTATGACACTGCCAGAGAGTCCTCCATAGAGTTGAAGATAAGCAACTTGCAAAGGTTGTTATCTCTCCTCCACTTGGATTGCAGAGCAGTGGCCTCGACGACCCTTCGAGCATTTTTACCTTCTAGAATTAAAGGCTCAGGATCTGTCAACACGTAGTCAACGCTCACGAGTTGGAGATTAAGGCTGACCTTTCTCTTCAAAACGTTATAATTCTTTCCGTCAAACTTCTCCAGTTTGTTAAAACTTGTGTCGAAAAGGTTTGCACAGTTGTTTTCCATCGAATCTAAATCTTGCTTTGAGATTGTTAGTCTCTGGACGAAATTTCAGAAGAAAAACTCTGTGAGATAACATAATTAGAAGCCTCTCGATTGAAAGTCGTGCTTACGATACGTGACAACAGCAAACATAATTAGAAGGTTTTCGACTGAAAGTCGTGCTTCCGATACGTGACAGCAGCAAATGTAATTAGAAGGTTTTCGACTGAAAGTCATGCTTACGATACGTGACAGCATAGAGGTGGAGGAGTAGAGTAAGAAGAAGAATGAAGAAGAGAAAGGCTGCTTTGCTGGGGTGATCAGATTACCGTTGCTCATAGCATGATTCGTCTACATACGATTCGCTTCCAGGAACCAGCAAGTTCTTAAAGAACTTTTGGAACGCTCGTCAGTCAATTTGAGACTTGGACGGGCTTTCTAAACTTTTACGGACTCCCGTAACTCTCTTCTTTGGTGCATCTTAGAAAGTAGGCCATGGGCTCTATTTATAGAGTGGAGTGAGACTTCACCATCTCTCCTATCCAATGTGGGACTAAAATATCAATACTCTAAAATAGAGTTTGATGTTTTACATCATCCCACAATCAACATAGTCGAGTGCTAGCCCACTCCTACCCCTCCGAACACACGATCGTGCATGCACGAGGCATCTTGGAGTTCGAGTCCGAGTCTGAGTCCGATCAACAAAAATCAACTTGTATCATTGTTAGAATTAATCCTTTTTCTTCTAGGAAAATACTCTCACATGGCACACACTTGTGTCCCATTACACCTCATGTGCACACCTCAACACAAGCAATGCATTATATTGAGATACTTATCATTTGGTGTAGACGATGTGGGACTATCTTTCCTCTTCTAAAAGCAAAAACACCAACATGTTCTCCTCCCCACCTCGATTTGGGGGGAGAACAACTGTTGTTATACTCATTTAGGTATCTTTTTATTTATATTTTTTATAATTGTATAGGTATGAGTACATAATACTATATATTTAACTACTGTTAAATACCAACAAACACTATTACTATTATCCTATTTATTTTATATATAGTAGATATTTTTATTTTATTATTATTATTATTCTTATTATTTTTAATGGTTATTACTAAAAAAAACAATACGTGTACATTATTATTATTATTATTATTATTATTATTTTTATTATTTTTATTATTATTATTATTATTATTATTATTATTATTATTATTATTATTGTTGTTGTTGTTGTTGTTGTTGTTGTTAATTATTTTAGGAATTTTATAAAAATATTATTATAATAAATTTTCTAATTTCAAGGATAGTTTTCTACCTATCATTTTTTGTTTTTTAAGTATTTACCAAAAATCGTTCTTGACAAATTTTAGAAAGCCCTAAATATTTTTCTAGATTTATTTAGAATAGTAGAAATATAGATTTTTACGTAATATAATATTTTGACAAAATTTAGAATTTAGCACAAAATAATTTTTTGATTTTTTAAAGTATTTCTCCTAAAAGTTTATTTTACTAATAAAATCTAGTTTCAAAACATTATAGATATTTTCTAAAATAGTATATACTATTTATCCAATTCCTTCGATTATCATCATATCCCTGGTAAATGTGTTTTCTATCCTCTTCCAAAATTGGACTTCCTTATATCGACCCTAACTAATTGAAATGTTCTGGACCCAATGGAACAGCCTATGCCATTATTAGAGGTCGTCTTGCATAATTGTAATATTAAAGTCATATTTTGTGCTACCTTGATCATCGCACCACGCCATGTGTCACTACCAGAAAGATACCTTGCCATATTTGTTGGCCCATTGGCTAAATGGGCACACCTAATTTTGATAATCAACGATAACTTAAGTCGATACACAAAATATACGAACTGCTACAGATGTTACAGGTTACTGAAATCAATATCGAAGAACATACTACGCCTACATCTTACATCAACAAGGAATGTCGCATCATTATCCAGACAAGATTGTATCGAAATCCATATCGAGTCATTTTATATTTTCTTCTGTATTTTTACTTTTATTGAGTCTAGAAAATATAAAATGTGAGATCGTTCGGGATATTACTGGCTTAGATTTTTTCAGTCCACAAAACTAAAAAGCCTACCTATCTATTCCAAAATAATCCCACATATCTAAGGAGCCCAAACCTATGAAATTTGGCCCATGCAAATCCCATTATGAATCAACAGAATTCGGTCAGAACTCTGACCGAGTTCGGCCAGTAGATTTTTAAAATTATGTTCCCCCAAACCTGCATGCAGTGTTCGAATGCGAGATCCTAGCATCCGAACACTGCCCGAACTCTGCCTGAGTTCGATCCTCAAAAATACTATAAATAGAGAAGGATTTTCACATTTCTAATCACTCATTCACTCTTCTCTCTATCTCTTCCTTAGTGTTTTTCAAATGCTCTAAAGCTTTAAAAGTCACATATACTACTCTTAACCAAAGCCAGTAACATTCTGTTCGATTTAGAGTCTTCGGTTCAAAGAGTTATAAAGATGTCGCAATTCAAAAATGTTTTAGTTTTCATGTTCAAGTTTGTTGGAGTCGGTCGTGCGCTCGTCACCAAGGCACGGTGTTGTAAAGAGACGGCAAGCTCTCATTTAGCTTGTGAATAATGGATTAATAGCGTGCAAGAGTACTCGCGACTGGATTAGTCCTCTTAGAGAAAAAACCAGTATATATCGTGGTGTTCACTGAGTTTGATCTTCTATCTCTTGATTACTGCATTTAATTTACTGTCTCTTATATCTGCCATAGTTTATAATCTGTTAATTTTTAAAGTGGTGATTATTTCAGCTGCACACACACACTCTATTCACCCCCTCTAGAGGTGGTCAACGGTCCTACAATTGGTATCAGAGCAGTTTATATTCTAATATAACATTATAGAGAGTATTTATGATAGCCTTGAAATCAATATTCAATGGTGAAGGGCAATCCATAAATATACCCCCAGTATTTGATGGAACGAACTATACTTATTAAAAAATAAGAATGAGTTTCTTTCTAAAGTCTCTTGACTTTGATCTTTTGTCTATAGTAGTAGATGGTTATAAAAAATCGGCTAGAATATTGGTTGATGTTGAAATGGTAGACAAGCCACACGACAAATGCACAGACCAAGAAAAGACAAAGGCTAGTCTAGATGCACGAGCCATCAATGCAATATTCTGTGCAATTGACAAAATGGAGTTTAATCGTGTTTCTACCTGTACTACATCTCATGAGACTTAGAAACTTCTTGAGGTGACTCATGAAGGTACCTCCAAAGTGAAGGAATACAAAATCAGCACATAGGAGTATGAACCATTTAAGATGAAACCCGGTGAGTCAATTACACAGATGTTTACTCATTTCCTAGATATTACTAATCCTTTTCCATCACTTGGTAAGGATTATAATAATAATGAGAAGATCAGGAAGGTGCTACGGGCTCTAACCAAGAATTGGAACGCAAAGGCAACTGCGATCATTGAAGGAAACGATCTCATCACAATGACTCTGGAGACACTTATGGGCAAGCTTATGACCCATGAATTGGACCTACAAGAATTTGAAGAAGCTATTTCCAAGGAAAATCTATCGCCTTCAAAGCACAAGCCATAAGAGTTGAATATAATGATTGTGACGAAGAATCATCCAGTGGTGATGAGCAAGCCTGCTAGTAAAGAACTTCAAAAAATTCTTGAAGTTGAAAGATCAAACCGAAAGAAGAGTGACGTCCACGAGAGCAATGAGGAAGAAACTATATGCTTCAGATGCAAAAAGTCGAGGAATATCAAGAAGGACTATCCACTGTCAAAGAAAAGCAGTCCATATGATAGATCAAACAGGAAAGCTACAATAGGTCGAAAGTATGCAAACACAAGCATCTGGTACGAAAGTGAGGCCAGTGAGTCAGTGGAAGAGGACAGACCCTGTAACACTGCCAATGTATGTCTTATGGCATTTGATAAGGTATCTTCTAACCCTCTGTATGATGACATTACTTTCGATGAATTAAAGACAGCCTTTAGCGAACTACCTGACGAACACAGAAATGTGTTGGACAAGTACAAGCAATCTCGCAAAGAGGTTAAGGCATGCACAACCGAAGTAGCAAGATTGTCTAATCTTCTTGAAGAAATTAAAAAGACATCTGCTATCGGTAACACGGATGAGATAGCCAAGCTCAAAGTAGAATATTATGAGGCTATCCTCACCATCGAAAAGAAAGAAATAGCCTATGTCAAAGTGCAAGAACTTTATGACATAGAAAAGAAGAGACACTTGGTCATAGAACAAAGACTTATTGATATGACTGCCAAATATGAAGAGTCTTGTATAATTTCTAAAAAGTTAGAAATCAAGTTAGACAAACAGGCCATCCCTGTTACACAGCCTAAGGTTAGTCCTAATGCTACGCATACAACCCAGAGGACTAGACCACAGAAAGCATGCAAGCAATACGCCAATCATAATTAATTATGCTTTTATATATAGGTTTCCAAATAAGACACAAAAGCATGTCAACAAAGAAACGAAGAGCACATTTTCAAAACGTACTTGCACGTACTGTGGTACTCACAGGCACATATCACAGTACTGTCCAGTAAGGAAACTTGTTGACAATCAAACACTTGTTTGGATCTCTAAGACTAATCAGAAAGGACCCTCGAAGAAATGGGTACCAAAGGATTGATATACTCGTTTTGTAGGTGGACCCTCAACCCTCTCATGCTAGCAGCAAGTAAATCCTCGATAGCGGATGTTCGTGGCACACGACTGGTGATGCATCCTTGTTCGCTACACTGTCTATGAAGAAAGAAGGATACGTTTCCTTCGACAATAGCTTAAGGGATGATATTATTGGTAACGACACTGTTGGTATGACTCCCTACCCAGTAATAAAAAACGTCTGTCTAGTTATGGAGTTGAAACATAACCTACTGAGTATAAGTCACTTGGCAGATAATGGTTATGACATCAACTTTGTAAAAGACAAATGCTCTATATATGATTTGACATCTGGTAATCCCATATATGAAGGGATTAAGGAAGACAACATTTATGTTTCTATTTTAGAGATTACTAACAATACAGGAAAGTGTTTGATAGCCAATCAAGATAAAAGTTGGCTATGGCACATGAGGCTAGGACATGCTAATATGGACACTATCTCACGACTATGTACCAAAAAGTTGGTACAAGGACTCCCAAAAACTACATTCAAGAGTGATATAGCATGTGTTGATTATGAAAAGAACAAAGCAACTAGGTCAACATTTAATCCACCAATGCTGTAAGTACTTCTAGACCCTTGCAGTTAATTCATGTGAATTTTTTTGGTCCTAGTAGAGTCGCTAGTCTTGGCGGTAAGCTCTACGCTTTTGTAATTGTTGATGATTTCTCTCGATATACATGGGTTTTCTTTTTATCAAATAAGAGTAATGCTATTTTTGAATTTCAAATATTTTGTAAAAAAAGGTACAAAACGAAAAAGGCTTCATGATTACTCGAATCCGAAGTGATCATGGTGGCGAATTCGTAAATGTTGTCACGCACCAAAATTAGAATACTGGAGAGCGAGGGACAGACACAACCAGCTACATATATAGAAGTGAATCCCACTTCGATATACGATCACGGCTGTCTAGATGCATGAGGGTTTAACTACACGCCAGCAGTCTTTTATGGTCAAGTACAAGCCTAGTGTCTCAATCTCAAGCAAGCAAGTAAATGTAACAAGTTGGTAGATCATCAGACATACAAAGTAAGGCGTCACATACATTACATATTCAGATGATCATGAAGCTAGTCATACAAAATATGAAGACTAGCAAGAGTTTAGGTCATACATGATCAACCCTAGGATTTGTCAATCATGTTACAGCCCTTAGGCAGAAAGGAATGTAAACTTAACACGAGCTAACACTTGTTCGACGGCTAAATGCCTCAAAAGAATAATTTACAATAGAGTAGAAGGGTAAAATAAAACCCACTCGTTGCCAGGGTTGCGTCTAGTATTCACCATTTGGCTAGAAGGCTGGAGGATCCTCGGGTGCTACTCAAAAATCTGGCCATACAAAATCGGTTGGATCAGACCCCAGAAAGAGGAAGTGCCACAAGGGAGGCTTCACTTAAGAACTAAAACCAGCATAATAGCACATAAAGACATAAATGATAACAAAGACATGAGTTAGAGAAACAAGACGATAAACGATGAGATAACTAAAAGACTATTCCAGTAACCAAGTTACAACCCGTAAACCAAACAAGGACCAGGGTTGTAACCCTTCAACTGAACAGAACTTAGTCTCTAACCAACTATCGATAAAGTAAAGCATAATCAGTAACGTGCTGAAATAACTATGTGCTGGCCTTGCCTAGACAAGACTAGACGGAACTCCATCCATCAATCACGGCCAAGCAATGAGTACGGCTTGATACTTTAACTAACTAGGATTATCACAAGCTTATTTACTAACAAGATGCATCGAGATGTTCCAACAGCCACAAGCCCTGCAGTTTTAATCCAGGTTATCCGGTCACAAGTTAAGAGAGTTGGATTAGGTGGCTTGGGGGTGCAACTGCAAAACCCCTAAATTTCTACTATATTTTTTATTATTAAATTTGGTACTGATTAATTTTTTAATTTGTATTGTACGTCGCGTAGTTGCATTGTACGTCGTGCACGAAATTTTATTTTCTTGCTCGTCGAGTGCGAATATGTACGAGCGTATATATTTTTGAAAAACAGTATTTTTATTATTTTTATAGTTTCAAAGTAATATAGACAAAAAATTATTTCTAGCTATTATTTTCAAGTTTATGGCTTTAATTATGAAAAGCCTTTCATTTATATAGTTATAATAATAAATAAATTTTTTCTATAAACTGGTAAATTAGAAAAGTATATCTTTGTAAATATTATTTGTACAAACATATATCTTTCATAATTATTTATTTGTTTATTTTAAATAATAATGTAATTTTTGAAATTTTTATTATTAGTATTTTTGGAAAATATATATTGAAATTATTGTGACGATTTAAATCGTGATTTGAATTTTTGGATTGATTTAAATAGTAGATATTTGGAATTTGATTTATCCTATTCGAGTTTAAACTAAAATTAATTTGATTTAAATTTGATTTGTAATTGAAATTGGATTTTGATTTGGATTTGGATTTGGATTTGAATTAAACTATGAATTATCTATTTTTGGGTTTTAAATCATTTTCCTAATCCTATCCAGATGGGAATTCCCACATCCTATAAATAGGCAGGTACTCCTCCATAAATTTCTATTCTTCCACAAATTTCCACAACCTAATCGTGCATCGTGTCCGTGAACCCTACCCCCATCCACTAATTATCCCTTGTACAAGTACATTGTCTCTACCGTCCGACAATCCCGGACGTTCCTCTAGGCCGTGTAGGACACTCCCCGACACGGACTCATCTAATTCTAAGCCTAAACCTAGCCCTACCATGACACCGTAGCCATCACACTCACCATGGCTCGACCCGACTCCTGCTGCCTGCACCGTACCCCTCCGCGACCTCTCGCCCACCTCGGTCGTTCCGACCACCACAACCAACATCGTCGTCACCATAGCAACCCATGCCTCCTCGTAACAAAACACCATCCATCCTCTCCAAACCAACCCACGACTCCTCCCGGCCGACACCTGAATCCAGACTACCGCCACTATAATCCTCCGCCAGTGTCGTACACCGCCTGTACCCGAGTCTCCACCAGGATCAGCATCCACCGCCACAATACCGACTCCGGCCAACTCTCACCGGAGCAAAACCCAGCTAATACCCCCAAAAGAAAAAGGAAAGAAAACCCAATTTAAACCCTAACCTTCGTCGGAACCCGTGTGGCAGCCTCGTCAAGTCGAGCCTGACTTCCTCTCCGTGCAGTTGACTGCCTCCGCCGACCAGAGCTCCGCCGCCAGCCTCCTCTTCCGCTAGCGCGCGAGACCTCCGGCTCAGCCGTGCTCACCCTTCGCCGTGACCTACTCCCGTCCTCCGTGCGCGGGCGTCTCGTCCATCTCCGTCGTACCGCGCCAGCCATGGCCGGCCGCGTGCGCATCTCCGCCCGAGCCTCGAACCGCCCTTGTTTTTGCTCTCCTCCGCCTGAGTCCCGATCCTCGCCACGCCCTTGCGCCGCCTCACTGCCGTCAATCGAACCCATAGCTCCGATCCCTCCGCTCATCTCCTCGAGCTCCGGCCGACCAACCCTAGCTTTTCCCTCCGCTGAACCCTTCTGCGCGCAGCCCGACCCCCAACTCGGCCGCCGCCTAGGCCGACAGCACCGCTCCCGACGCTGACTCTCGTGTACCGCTGACCGCAGCCCTCTGATCCCGCGTTTGCACCGAGCCACCCATTCCTTGCCGCGAACCCCTCTCCGATCGTCTCAGGCGCCGCCCCTCTCTCCCGTGCCCGCCGCCTTTCTCTCTCCCGCTGACACTTCCGCTCCTCTCTCCCTCTCTCAAAATCTCTTTCTCTCTCCACAATTCTTTTTGAAGAACACAGTCCTTTTTGAAGAAACACTGTCTTCATTATATTACTTTATGTTATTTTATCCTTATTATTATTATTATCTTTAGTATTATTACTTTATGTTTTGTGTGTTATTTTATTTAGTAGGAAGAGACAGCTCACAGCTGTGAGCTTAACATTATAGCAATTGCTATAGAATTATTATTATTATTTTTGTCATTATCATTATCATTATTATTATTATTATTATTATCATTATTATTAGTTTTATTATGTTTAAATTTATTTTTACTGTTATTATTAAAATTATTATTTTATCACTAGGGGATTCGTCCTTTACAATATCATTACTGTCATAAAATATCTATACATGTAAATTAATATTTTCAAGAGATTGTATTAAATATAGTTTTTATTAATTATTTGTTCTATTCAAATAAATAGCTATTTTGTTATCTACGAATTATAGTTTTGTCCTAGAAGGATTCTATTCAAATATAGTAGGTTATTTTGACTTATAAAATATAGTTCCAATTGTTATATAGAAAATTATTATTTTTCAATAGTTTCGTAAAATCATTTTAACTAATAAAGCTATATTTTCAAGTATAATTTATCTAAATAAATTCTTAAATCACGAGGTATAGTTTTTTTTTTCTGCTTTGACAAAACTTAGAGTTCATCCTAAAATGACCTTCGATTTTATTTATAATTGTTGGAGAGCCTATTTTGGCTAATAATTTATATTTCAAATATTTTCTAAAATTATATATAATATTTGACTCCCTTCGATTTCTCCATCTCGTGACTAAGCCCATTTATTCCTATTCCCTTCCAATTTTGGACTACCTTATGTCCACCCTAACTAATTCAACCACCCTGGACCTATTGTAACTATCCATACCACCATCAGAGGTCACCATGTATAGTCGTTGCACCGAAGTCATAGTTCATGCCAGCTTGATCATTGCAGCACACCAGACGTACTATCAGGCAAGACACCTTGCCATTTGCTATTTATTTATTTTAGCTCATATTTCATGCATTATTTATTTTCTTTATGCAAAATAAACTGTGATACATAGCATAACCTGTTAGAACTTACTGTTCATTTATATTGCCTGCTATGTATTATTTTTCTCGTATTAAACCTAGATTTAAGGGACCACCTTGTGTGTTGCATTCATGGCCTTGACACGTTGTATCACGAAGTTGTGTGTCGCATGTAGAACACGGACATACGTGACTGGCTGGCCATCGGTGCGTATAAGCCGTGCGATAGGAATAACCACTAATAGAAATTGCATGCTAGTTTGACTTAGCAGTTATAGAGGTTTACTGTTGTGGATACAACATGGTAGGCATTAGGTGGGAAGAACAGCTCCTTAATGTATGGGTCATATAGGCACTGTCCTGATTGCCGGTTATCTCCAGTGGGAGGTACGGTCCTGATTGCCGGTTATCTTCAGTGGAAGATACGGTCCTGATTCCTAATTTTCCTGATCCGGCCCATGCGTCAAGGTTTGTTCTTTATCGCATATTCACTATAGTACGGTTAGGTACCCTATTATATATCTATTTGAGCAATATTTATTCAGTTTATATGGCATGATATTATGTGTCTTATTACGTCCCTCTGAAGACCTGGTTATCTCTACAGGTGTGTGTGTGTGCTATTGTCTTTCGCAGGTATTCTAGCTCTAGCCGTGATCTTCGCTATTTCTTCGAGGATGATTGCACTTGGATCGTCTTCGCTTCGCTCGCCAAAGTTATTTCTTTCTCATGTATTTTTCCTTATCTTGTTGGTAGTGGATTTGTCTCCGCCCAACATATTATATCAAGACAATTTATTACCATTATATGACATCTTCTATTCATTTATTTTGTGTGGATGAGATTAGTTGTGATTTTATTACATTTTACAGCTTATATATTTATACGAGGCTTCCATATATTGGAGTATACTTCGTATGAATACAGCTGGCATGTCTACGTTCCTAGTCCTACGTATTTTGGGACTGGGTCATTACATGTTTTTGTGGTGGCCTATGCAGGTCAAGATAAATTGTTTGGTTACTTTACCGTACCAAGCAAGCCTGCGTATAGGATTAGAAGTCTAGGATCTCATCCATATACTTGACTTCTTTCCTTGATTTTTTCTACCATTTGACTCATCAATTGCATCTTGCTTGCTTCCTTCCATCCCTATTCTTATCTTCCCTTCGTGCTTCCTAGAGATTGACCCTACTAGTTGGATGTCCCAAAACACCCTTAGCTTAATTCTTTTAAGTTGGATAGAACACCCCACGACCCGATACGCCCTTGACCATTAAGGAGAATACAAATAGTATTATCTAGACCATAGAGACTAGAGGAATCTAACCCATTTGGTCAACCAAGCCTTGGTCAATAAAACCGTAGAATGATGGTATAGGAATAAACAAGACTTAGATCCTTATGACTCGTAGACTATTCATATTGTTTTTATTCATCTACCATCGTGCCTATATTTTTACTATCTAAACTAATGATGCTAATATAGCCTAGTTTTTGCAAGCTTATCTTTTATCGAGCTTGTTCAAGACATATGTTATTGGAAGAGCTCCCACTAACATATTGTCAAATCAGAACCGGTGCATAATGGTCTGATCAACCAAGTGTACTTTAGTTCGCTTTTGCCTATTATTCTACGTGGATGGGGATATAGTTAAACTTGTCCTCTAGAGTCCCATCCACGACTGCCTTCACAATTCCTTTGAAATTATTCGATCGTCTTTGAATCACATATTCGTATTCGATAACGCCTCCTTCGAACTCTATATTGCTTTCCCCTTCACCAATTTTAAAGGGACAAAAGCGTTATACTAGAACTTCCTCTAGCCTTGATGACCATTATCACTCAATGTTGTTATATCTTCATCCTAAACTGCTCGTTCTTATCTCGGCCCTACATTTACTCTCATGACCTTCTAATCACTTAAATTAGGAGTGACCCAAATCGCTCTCTAAATCGTGCCAGCAACCAACTCCTAAGAAACCATATCTTTAAGATCTCTAATCTATTCTTCTCTAGATAACACACTAGCCTTTATCGCGTGTTTTATCTTTAAACCTTACACACTTTTCTTCTTGAGCTATCCCATGATAACTCTCGCCGTTATTGAAGTCGCAATTTTCTAGTGCATGATTGCGTTGGACGTTGTGAACGATTATTCCTCACTGATACCCCCTTGTGCCTTTCACCCCCTCCTAATTCTTAATTTCGAGGACGAAATTCTTTTAAGTTGGGTAGGATGTAAAATCCCTAAATTTCTACTATATTTTTTATTATTAAATTTGGTACTGATTAATTTTTTAATTTGTATTGTACGTCGCGTAGTTGCATTGTACGTCGTGCGTGAAATTTTATTTTCTTGCTCGTCGAGTGCGAATATGTGCGAGTGTACATATTTTTGAAAAACAGTATTTTTATTATTTTTATAGTTTCAAAGTAATATAGACAAAAAAAATTATTTCTAGCTATTATTTTCAAGTTTATGGCTTTAATTATGAAAAGCCTTTCATTTATATAGTTATAATAATAAATATATTTTTCCTATAAAATGGTAAATTAGAAAAGTATATCTATGTAAATATTATTTGTACAAACATATATCTTTCGTAATTATTTATTTGTTTATTTTAAATAATAATATAATTTTCGAAATTTTTATTATTAGTATTTTTGGAAAATATATTTCAAAATTATTGTGACGATTTAAATCGTGATTTGAATTTTTGGATTGATTTAAATAGTAGATATTTGGAATTTGATTTATCCTATTCGATTTTAAACTAAAATTAATTTGATTTGTATTTGAAATTGGATTTTGATTTGGATTTGGATTTGAATTAAACTACGAATTATCTATTTTTGGGCTTTAAATCTTTTTCCTAATCATATCCAGATGGGAATTCCCACATCCTATAAATAGGCAGGTACTCCTCCATAAATTTCTATTCTTCCACAAATTTCCACAACCCAATCGTGCATCGTGTCCGTGACCCCTACCCCCATCCACTAATTATCCCTTGTACAAGTACATTTTCTCTACTGTTCGACAATCCCGGACGTTCCTCTAGGCCGTGTAGGACACTCTCCGACACAGACTCACCTAATTCTAATCCTAAACCTAGCCCTACCAATGACACCATAGCCATCACCCTCACCATGGCTCGACCCGACTCCTGCTGCCTGCACCGTACCCCTCCGCGACCTCGCGCCCACCTCGATCGTTCCGACCACCACAACCAACATCGTCGTCACCATAGCAACCCATGCCTCCTCGTAACAAAACACCATCCATCCTCTCCCAACCAACCCACGACTCCTTCCGGCCGACACCTGAATCTAGACTACCGCCACTATACTCCTCCGCCAGTGTCGTACACCGCCTGTACCCGAGTCTCTACCAGGATCAGCGTCCACCGCCACAACACCGACTCCGGCCAACTCTCGCCGGAGCAAAACCCAGCTAATACCCCCAAAAGAAAAAGGAAAGAAAACCTAATTTAAACCCTAACCTTCATCGGAACCCGTGCGATCGCCTCGTCAAGCCGAGCCCGACTTCCTCTCCGTGCAGTTGACTGCCTCCGCCGACCGGAGCTCCGCCGCCAGCCTCCTCTTCCGCTAGCGCACGAGACCTCCGGCTCAGCCGCGCTCACCCTCCGCTGTGACCTACTCCCGTCCTCCGCGCGTGGGCGTCTCGCCCCTCTTCGCTGTACCGCGTCAGCCATGGCCGGTCGCGCGCGCATCTCCGCCCGAGCCTCGAACCGCCCCTGTTTCCGCTCTCCTCCACCTGAGTCCCGATCCTCGCCACGCCCTTGCGCCGCCTCACTGCCGCCGATCGAACCCATAGCTCTGATCCCTCCGCTCATCTCCCCGAGCTCCGGCCGACCGACCCCAGCTTTCCCCTCCGCTGAACCCTTCTGCGCGCAGCCCGACCCCCAACTCGGCCGCCGCCTAGGCCGACAGCACCGCTTCCGGCACTGACTCTCGTGCACCGCTGACCACAGCCCTCCGATCCCGCGTTTGTGCTGAGCCACCAATTCCTCGCCGCGAACCCCTCTCCGATCGTCTCCGGCGCCGCCCCTCTCTCCCGAGCCCGCCGCCTCTCTCTCTCTCTCTCCCGCTGATACTTCCGCTCCTCTCTCCCTCTCTCAAAATCTCTTTCTCTCTCCACAATTCTTTTTGAAGAGCACAGTCCTTTTTGAAGAAACACTGTCTTCATTATATTACTTTATGTTATTTCATCCTTATTATTATTATTATCTTTAGTATTATTACTTTATGTTTTGTGTGTTATTTTATTTAGTAGGAAGAGACAACTCACAGCTGTGAGCATTAACATTATAGCAATTGCTATAGAATTATTATTATCATTATTTTTGTCATTATCATTATCATCATTATTATTATTATTATTATATTATTATTATATTATTATTATCATTATTATTAGAGTTATTATGTTTAAATTTATTTTTACTGTTATTATTAAAATTATTATTTTATTACTAGGGGATTCGTCCTTTACAATATCATTACTGTCATAAAATATCTATACATGTAAATTAATATTTTCAAGAGATTGTATTAAATATAGTTTTTATTAATTATTTGTTCTATTCAAATAAATAGCTATTTTGTTATCTACGAATTATAGTTTTGCCTAGAAGGATTCTATTCAAATATAGTAGGTTATTTTGACTTATAAAATATAGTTCCAATTGTTATATAGAAAATTATTATTTTTCAATAGTTTCGTAAAATCATTTTAACTAATAAAGCTATATGTTCAAGTATAATTTATCTAAATAAATTCTTAAATTACGAGGTATAGTTTTTTTTTTCTACTTTGACCAAACTTAGAGTTCATCCTAAAATGACCTACGATTTTATTTATAATTATTGGAGAGCCTATTCTGGCTAATAATTTATATTTCAAATATTATCAAACATTTTCTAAAATTATATATAATATTTGACTCCCTTCGATTTCTCCATCTCGTGACTAACCCAATTTATTCCTATTCCCTTCCAATTTCGGACTACCTTATGTCCACCCTAACTAATTCAACTACCCTGGACCCAATGTAACTGTCCGTACCACCATCAGAGGTCACCATGTATAGTTGTTGCACCGAAGTCACAGTTCATGCCAGCTTGATTATTGCAGCACACCAGGCGTACTATCAGGCAAGACACCTTGCCATTTGTTGTTTATTTATTTTAGCTCATATTTCATGCATTATTTATTTTCTTTATGCAAAATAAACTGTGATACATGGCATAACCTGTTAGAACTTACTGTTCATTTATATTGCCTGCTATGTATTATTTTTCTCACACTAAACCTAGATTTAAGGGACCACCTTGTGTGTTGCATTCATGGCCTTGACACATTGTATCACGAAGTTGTGTGTCGCATGTAGAACACGGACATACGTGACTGGCTGGCCATCGGTGCGTATAAGCCGTGCGATAGGAATAACCACTAATAGAAATTGCATGCTAGTTTGACTTAGCGGTTATAGAGGTTTACTGTTGTGGATACAATATGGTAGGCATTAGGTGGGAAGAACAGCTCCTTAATGTATGGGTCATATATGCACTGTCCTGATTGCCGGTTATCTCCAGTGGGAGGTACGGTCCTGATAGCCGGTTATCTCCAGTGGGAGGTACGGTCCTGATTGTCGATTATCTTCAGTGGGAGATACGGTCCTGATTCCTGATTTTCCTGATCCGGCCCATGCGTCAAGGTTTATTCTTTATCGTATATTCACTATAGTATGGTTAGGTACCCTATTATATATCTATTTGAGCAATATTTATTCAGTTTATATGGCATGATATTATGTGTCTTGTTACATCCCTCTGAGGACCTAGTTATCTCTCCAGGTGTGTGTGCTATTGTCTTTCGCTGGTGTTCTAGCTCTAGCCGTGATCTTCGCTATTTCTTCGAGGATGATTGCACTTGGATCGTCTTCGCTTCGCTCGCCAAATTTGTTTCTTTCTCATGTATTTTTTCTTATCTTGTTGGTAGTGGATTAGTCTCCGCCCAACATATTGTATCAAGACAATTTATTCTCATTATATGACATCTTCTATTCGTTTATTTTGTGTGGATGAGATTAGTTGTGGTTTTACTGCATTTTACAGCTTACGTATTTATATGAGGCTTCCATATATTGGAGTATACTTCGTATGAATACAGCTGGCATGTCTACGTTCCTAGTCCTACGTATTTTGGGACTGGGACGTTACAGCAACACATGACAGTGTGCTGGAAATGTGCCCTACTCGACGACAGGCTACAAGTCCAATTAGAGCGCCCAGATAACCGGACTGCCTGTAGCTAGGAAATCTCTTCATGGACTACTTGTTCAATCTAGTCATTATCCTAGTCAGATTCAGTACGAATCCCTGACCGTAGAAATCAGGAATTCATGTCCTATACATGATGCAAGACGAGACATGTAGCTTATACAAGCACAACCATCCATGGTGTCAAGACAAGAGTTACTTAGCGAGTCAAGATAGCCGTCGCAACAGCATATCATGTTAGGTTACTTATCAAGATTACTTGTCAAGAGTGTGCCACAATGGACCACTATCAAGGATTATCATGTCAAGTTAATGGTAAAGAGTACACCACGATGGGTCACTATCAAGAGTTATCATGTAAAGTCACAATGTCATGTCGTGTTCATGTAAGTACACCACGACGGGTCACTATCAAGGAGTTTTTAGAGAGTGTACGTGCCACACCAAGATTGTGTTTAGAGCTCACAGTACATGTGCAACATGGAAAATAACATTATAGGACTTAGTCAAGTAAAAGGTATAAACAAAGTCATAATTCACACTAAGGACCATGGGGTGTCTTGAAGAGCATGCACCCAAGAATGAATATGCTGAGAGTGGCATGCGCCTAAGGGCATGTGACCACATGGGTGAGGCAGGAGGGGTATGGTCTATGCGCCCACATATATGAGTGAGGCAGAGGATATCATGGAGAGACAATGGTTTTGGGAAGGCATGCACCTGGAGCTATGCGTCCACATGTATGTGCCTACATGCATGCGCCCAAAGGGTGCAGTCAGGGTAACTTGGAAAAAGTAAAGAGACTCACTCAATGACAAGTGTGCGCATGACAGGGTCTATGCACCCAAGGAAGGAGACATGGCACACTGGTGCGCATACAAGACTATGCGCCCAAGCCAGGGAGGGCCTTGGGACTATGCGCCCACATATATGAGTGAGGGGGAACTTGGGCGCATACAAAATTATGCTCCCAAGAAAGCGTGCAGTAGGCGCAAAAAAATCTATGCGCCCATCACTGTACATCTTCCACTACTAAAATAACCCATTTTAGCGACGTCAGTAGACGTCGCTAAATAAGAAAAATACGTCGCTAAAACCAATTTGCGACGTATTTAGCGACGAATATCGGACGTCGCTTATAGGCAAGTCGCAGATGACACTTTAGTCGCCGAACGTCGCTATTTGCGACGCGGAGTTCATTGTCGCTAGACGTCGCAAAATTTGCGACTGATAGCGACGTATCACTACGTCACCAAAATTGCGACGTAAAGCAACCACTTGCGACGCTGTAAACTTTATATATGATGACATGGCATGGCAGCCACGTGGGCAACTTAGCGACGGCTACCGACAGATTTAGCGACGTATATTAGTGACGTCTAGCGACGTTACGTCGCTATTTAGCGACGTATAGCGACGTCTACGATCCGTCGCAGTACGTCGCAGAACGTCGCTATACGTCGCAGATATTATAAAAAAAAATTAAAAAATATAATTGATATTTTTGTTATGCTGTGTGTCTGTGTTTACAGTGTGTGTGAAGTGCAGTGTTCGAACCATCGACAGTTTCGCTTACTGTTCTATGTTTTATCTTGGATAGAAAGAGTAACAGTTCAGGGTGCACTTCTCAGAGCTTCCTCTTCACGCTCTTCACCTTCTCGGGAACCTTTACGACGTCCCGAGAAAGTGAAGGACGTAAAAATGAAGCTCTCAGAAGTGCACCCTGAACTGTTGCTATTTTTATCCAAGATAACACATACAAGAGTAATCGAAACTGTCGATGGTTTCGAACACTGTATTTCACATTCACTGTAAACACAGACACACATCATAACAAAAATACACAATATATTTTTTTAAAATTTCGGCAGCACCTCTTTTGTATATCAGATCATCGCTTATAACCCAGCGTAGGTATATTTGTCATCCCCGTCGCAGATATCACAAAGTAAATATCACAATAAAAATATGAGGCAGTGCAAAGTAAATATCACAGACACACATCCTCACAAACATCCAATAGAGTCAAATAAAAATAGAAGATGATAAAAAGTCTCCCACCAAGTGTATAAACAATAGTGTACCAATAAACAATTTGCCCATAGGGCCAATACATACAAGTCATAAAAAAACCAATAAAATCACTGCGGACCCCTGCCGCGCAACTGGGACAGAATGTAGTCATATTGCTCCTGGGTGAGCTTTACCGTAGGGGCAGTAGGAGGCAGTGCAATATCTGGAGTCGGCGCCGGAGGCAGTACAGTGTCTGGAGTCGGTGCCGTCGATGGACCGGGAGGACGTATCTGCTCCAGCTCTCGCAGTCGCTCACCATGCGCAGCAAGGGTACTCACCACCCTCTCAGTATACTGAGTGAGTGAGGCAGACATGCTCCTCTGCAATCCCTCCAGCTCGACCTGTCTACGCTCTATGCGCTGCGTAGACTCGGTGAGCGTCTGCAAGCTGGCAGCTATAGCCTGATGCAGACTCATCAGCTCATGTATACTGCGCTCGACCGCATCAAATCGTCCGGTGACGATCGGAGGGTCGGATCGTCGCTCGACCGTATCAGAAATCTGCTGCTGCAACTCGCGACACAGCTCCTCGATCTGACGACGAACATCCTCAGCTCGTGACGACGCTTGTGTAGCCGGAGACTGCGCACTGACAAAGGGGGCCCGGGATGACTCCGAAGCCAAATACGTGCCGTAGGATCCCGTACCGTAGTACGTACCCTTCTGAAGACCGCCAACGGCGATCATCCAGAGCTCGTCCGGCGATGGAGCTATAGGCTGCTGGGAGGAAGTACCAGCCCCTCCCTCTGCTTGTGTACTAGCAGCAGCAGCAGCAGCCGCCTCCTCCTGTAGCCGAACAAACTCGGCCTAGAACACGTTTGCTAACGTGTAAGTGTTTGCTAAAGTCTATATTGATATCTATTTTCCTGTTTTCTAAATTATAGTAAATTAATATAAAGAATAGAACATATATATGCCTGCGTCGCCCTCTCGTCAATGAACTCCCCAGCCCTCCGATGGGTGACCATAAAGACGGTTACCATGTTCGGATCCTCACCCTTTTTTACCTGTTAAAATATATTATCTATTATTAGTATTAAACATTCTATCGAACTATATATAAATTAATGTCCATCATAGGAAACGTACCAGACGACGAAAATGCTCCGTCATCGGAATGGAGCCACCACACCACTTACCGACGCTCGACCGCGCCACTTTGGCCTTCTCAGACCGCTCCTGGTACCTGCGCTCGCTGAATCTAGCCTTTATCGCAGTCCACTGCTCTGGCGTAATCCAACCCTGGATCGACTGTCCTGAGCGATCACGACGCTTCTGGTCGTCGATCGCATCACGGATGAGCTTGGCTGCGACGGCAAAAAATTGGCCCTCGATCCTCGTCGCCCGGTGTGGTGGATAGAAATAGGTCCTCTACAAGAAGTAAAATACAAAAGTTGTATAATATACACAAATGATTATTAAAATTTAAAAATAAATAAATTTTTTACCTTGAAGTAGGCAAACCAAAAGGCCTTCCTATCTGCGGGAGCATCTGAGTAGTTAATCCAAGGCCCACCATAGTTCTGCCTCAGAAATGTCCCCAACTGTCTCTGTACTGCAGAAGGCCTATATCAATACAATAATAATTTTTTATGAATATATATGTACATATAATCATTTGAGAAATATATATTAATTAATTAATTAACTTACTTCATAGGCCCGTCCGTCCAAATCTCCATACGCGTCTCGCCCGGGGGAGCGCATGAAGGGTCGCTCTCACCTCCTGCCTGGACAGGATCAGTCTGATCGCCGTCCTCCATATGCTCGGCGTCGGCTCCCCCCATAGAGCCGTTGACAGGAGGAATGCTAGACGGGAGATCGGGGATGCTGGACGAGGGATCAGGAAGGCTGGACGACGAGAGAGGAGTCGGCAACCTGCTGGAACTGCCATGTCCCGGTAATGGACCGGGAACAGAACGGTACAATGGCGTACTCGGAGATGAGGATGAGGGTACGGAACTGCCCTCTCCATCTCCAACCCGAGGCTGACGGGACTGGCTAATATATAATCCTCCGCGTCGTCCTCCTGGTCTAGTCATACCTGATAATAACATATGACAATAAAACAAAAATACATATTTATATGATAGACATCACAGATTTTTGAAAACTATCATGGTCACAGATAAAAAGTGTCACTAAAGTGTCACTAAAGTGTCACAGATTTATTATTACAAAAATACATATTTATATGATAGACATCACAGATTTTAATCCTCTTCTGAAAATTCATTTAGTTTGTTTAGTTCATCTTCTTCTACTTCTTCCTCCTCTACATCTTCACTTTCATCTGCATCTTCCTCTTCAGATAATTCTACTTCTCTACACAATTAGATGTGTAATGAGGAACTTCCATCGTGTCCACTTCTATAATATTTGTTACAAGGGGTAGTTCATCCTGATGATAAGCTATATCGTCAACCTCAAATGTATTTCTAGCTTTGGTCTTGCATACTGCTCACCAGTCCGACCTTGTTGTTCACCGTTTAGGATAACTTGTGAAGTACACAAGCTGAGCCTGACTTGATAGGACAAATGGTTCATAGGCTTGATATCGACGCCGATAGTTTATATCAACAAGACCGTGCTTGTCTACTTTCCAACCCTGACCTTCAATCGGATCGAACCAATCATACCTAAATAACACAATCTTAGCAGGCTCTATTCCATAACTATATGTCAGCTCCACGATCTCCTGTAGCACGCCATAGAAATCGTTGCCCGCATCAACATCTTTGTAGTTCGAAGATCTGATACACAAACAGCTATTTTTGGTGGAGTCGAGATCCACAAAGTTGTCTCTGATCGGGCAAGTTGTTGACTTGAACCTAAACCCATTAACATAGTAGCTTGGCCATATTTTGCAGCATAAATTGGTCCCTTGGCTAGCGTTCTAATAGACTCATTCTCAAGTCTTACGTACGGACGATCGACCTAAATACCACGAAAGAAGCAATTAAGCTCATTCTCAATCAAGTGCATATACAGAAAGGTAATTACAGAGTTCTGAAATCTTACATATGCACTCAACCATGATGAAAAATAACGCCTCATTTCTTGTTCTAGTTCTTCTTCTGTTATATGTGGCCTACCTGACCTCACATCATCATTAAATATGCTGAAAACAACATCGTGCAATTAATGTAATAGTATTATTCTCAACACTATTAAAATAATGTAGACGTATTATTTACTTACCCCTCCAGTTTCTCTACTTCCTCTTCATCGCAGTTGAGTAATACATACACCTGAGCAGCCCTTAGCTCATCATCGTTCAGATATCTCTTCTTCATTTTACCTGATGGCTTTCCTGGAGCATTGAATACCTTCAGTATTGTATCATTACTTTCATGATCTCCGTCATCGTTTCTGGAAGCTCTCGTTCTATTAGTTGCAACATGAGGCTTGAAATACATCGAACAAAAGTTTGTAATCTCCTCGAGAACATAGGCTTCACAAATAGAACCCTCGACCCGTGCCTTATTTTTCACCTTTTTTTTAGGTGATTCAAATGTCGCTCGAACGGGTACATCCATCGATATTCGACGGGTCCACCAACACGTGCCTCATAGGATAGATGAATCGGCAAATGCTCCATAGAGTCGAAGAATCCAGGAGGAAACACCCTCTCTAGCTTGCATAGTATTACCGCAATGTCCTTCTCTTGATTTTCTAGACGATCAACGAGCAATTTCTTGGAACAAAGATCCCTGAAGAATATGCTAAGCTCCGTCAATGGATCCCAAACTGCCTGCGGTAAGAATTCCCGAAATGCAATCGGAATTAACATCTCCATGAATACGTGACAGTCGTGGCTCTTCATACCCGTCAATTTGTTTTCCTTCGGATTGACACATCTTCTCAGATTTGACACATATCCGTCTGGAAATTTTAGGCCCTGGATCCACCGACAAAGTCTCACTTTATCCTCCTTGTCCAGCGAGAAAATTGACTTCGGCAGGAACTGTTTTCCATTCTGCTGTATCAAATGCAACGCAGGGCGTTTGCATATTTCTTCTAAGTCCAACCTGGCCTTGGGATTGTCTTTCATTTTTTCCTTTACGTCCATCACAGTATTAATTATGTTATCAAATATATTCTTCTCAATATATATGACATCAAGATTATGTCTGATCAGATTGGTACTCCAGTATGGCAGATCCCAGAATATGCTCCTCTTTGTCCAGTTATGATCTCTACCAAATCCATCGCACTTGTACCCAGTTGTAGGATCTTCGATAGCACTTGGAAAATCTTTAACCTCCTTCCATATCGTGGCTCCGCACCACCTTGGCGGTGGATCACCCTTCTCTACAACGCCGGCACGGAATGCATTCTTGTTCCTTCGGAACGGATGATCTTTTGGCAGAAATTGCCGATGACAATCAAAGAAGCACGATTTTCCTCCGTGTTTCAAGCGAAAAGCCTTACTACGGTCCATGCAATACGGACATGAGAGACGGCCATGAGTGCTCCATCCAGATAACATTCCATAGGACGGAAAGTCGTTGATGGTCTACATAAGGGTTGCATTCATCAGAAAATTCTGCTTCCTGGAAACATCGTACGTGTTAGCGCCTACTTCCCATAACTGATTCAACTCATCTATCAAAGGCGGTAAGTACACGTCAATGTTCCTCTTGGGATTGTTCGGACCAGGAATTATAACGGTTAGAAACATGTACTGAGTCTTCATGCACATCCAAGGCGGTAGGTTATACGGAGTGACAATTACAGGCCAGCACGAATACTGGGATCCCAAAAGACCAAAAGGAGTAAAACCGTCAGAAGATAGTCCTAACCTGACATTACGTGAATCTGAAGCAAAATCAGGATATACTCGATCAAAGTGCTTCCACGCTACTCCATCGGATGGGTGATCCAACACTCCTTCAATCTGTTCTCGCATGTGCCAACTCATATTCTCGGCCGTCTCTTTCACCATAAATAATCTTTGCAACCGCGGCGTTAAAGGCAAGTAGTGCATTGAATCGGTCGGTCTTCTTGCACCGGTAGACCTTCCTGTACTAGTTGTCTTATAGCGATCAGCACCACAAAATCTGTACACATCTGCGTCCTTGTCGTCTTTGTAGTACAGCATGCACCCATTGCGACAGGAATCGATTTTCTCGTATCCCATCCAGAGCGATCTCACCATCCTCTTAGACCGGTAGAAGTCTTTAGGCAACTTAGCACCCGCCGGCAAGATCTCTATAATCAACTCCAACACTCGGTTGTAGCATTCTTGCGACATGTTAAAATCTAACTTAATGCTCAACAGTCTTGTAACCACCTCCAACGGTGAATGATCCTCACAACCAGGATACAATGGAGTCCTTGCATTCTCCAGCAACTCCATGAACTGTGCAGCATCGGCGTTCGGTGCCTCCTCAGGTGCATCATGAACGAAACTATGCCCCGTAGCGTCGAAAACCATGTTCACGCACCCGTCGTCGTATGCATGATTATCTGAAACAAAATTAGGTCCCGCATACATATATGGCTCAACATAAGGCTCCGGCTCTGATGCTAAAGACACAAGTTCTCCGTGTTCGGTCCACTGATAGTAATTAGGCGTGAAACCCCTCGAGTACAAATGATATGTCACTTCCACTTCTGGATAATATTTCACGTTATGACATTTCACACACGGACACTTAATTTTGGTGCCGTCCATGTACTGAGGGAACGCCTTAGCAAACTGCAGGAACTGCTCTACTCTCGCTATGTATTCATCCCGCACACTACACATATTATCAAGACGACGATTGTACATCCATGAACGATTTCGCAAGTAGTAATTCAAATCCATTTGGAAATAATTCTGCAAAGATGGACACACATTATCCAACAGGCACAAATTCGTATATTATGTCTTATTAGGGACACACATTAGTAGCGGACAGTTACTAATAACAATGATATGCAATCTAGGTCAAACTAGGTTGTACTAAGTCAAACAAAGTCAAACAAGATGAACCTAAGTCAAACAAAGTCAAACAAGGTCAAAGTAGGTCAAGGGTTGACCTATAGTTGACTTTGTCAACTCTTAGTCCGATCTAAGTCAAATATCCTATTTCTAGTCATTATCTACCAAGGTACCGTTTACCTTATCGCTATTGGTATCCCAATACTAATACCTTAAGTTGGTACCCTTTACCTTATCGCTATTGGTACCCTTTACCTTATCGCTATTGGTATCCAAATACCAATACCGCGGTAACATGGTTGGTACATTAAGGGTCTTTGACAAGATGACATATTGCGAAAAAGTATATCCTTATATATACTTCTCCTACGGATATATCTTTTCACAACGTGTCACCTCCTCAAAGACCCTTAATGTGACAACCATGTAACCCTCTCAGTCATATCCCAACTAATAAATAGTCAACCTTGGTCAAACAAGGTCAAATCTAATATATCCTTACTAATTTACAGTTTACAGGAACCCAATGTTAAAACATTCATTCAACTCATTAGGAAGAACAAAACTCAGGTATAGGAATTAAACCATTCACTTGGTTAACAGTCAATTCAATTTCAGTTATTCAAGGTAATCAGTTGACACATTCAGTGGATTTATCTCAGGAATAGGAAAACCAATCTCAGTCCTATTTACAGTTTAAGGAAAATGAAATCTACATTTCTTTTGAAAACAGTGCATACAAAAAGGGAAATCAGAGTCTCAGGTTTAACACAGTGAAGTGATATATGTGTCAAGAATATTACTGAATGTTAAAGGAAACAGTGGCAGACATTTGTGTTCAAGTGTCAATACAAACAGTGAGCTAACTAACATTAAGAAATCTGGAATTATATTAACAGTTGCGAAGGAAAGAAAATTCAGTGAGCTAATAACTGGAATGGGAAACAGTGAGCTAACATGAAATCAGTAAACAAGGAAACTGAGAATACATCTCAGGAAAATAGGAAGGGAAATCAGTTCCCAGTCCTGCATGTCTTCGAGAACCAACACACAGTCCAATTTCTCATACTCAAACATATAGCCTATTCTAATTAAACAATCATGCAGTAAACACAAACTAGAACATATGGGGATCATTATAACTCATCAAAAGGAATCAGTTCAATTCAGTTCAAGGAAGAACAGCAAACCAAATTCCTGAGTTTTCATCAAACCAATTTAAATCGAACCCCATGTCCAATATCCTATTCTCAAATCACAAGCCTAATCAGAAATGAAAAACTGATTCCTGAAGTTCAGGGGACAATCAAGTTCAGGGGACAATTCAATTTCTCATACTCAAACATATAGCCTATTCTAATTAAGCAATCCTGCAGTAAACACAAACTAGAACATGTGGGGATCATTATAACTCATCAAAAGGAATCTGTTCAATTCAGTTCAAGAAAGAACAGCAAACCAAATTCCTGAGTTTTCATCAAACCAGTTTAAATCGAACCCTATGTCCAACATCCTATTCTCAAATTACAAGCCTAATCAGAAATGAAAAACTGATTCCAATATCCCCATGTCCAATATCCTATTCTCAATTTAGTTCAAGAAAGAACAATAAACCAAATTCCTGAAGTTCAGGGGACAATCAAAACTGATTCATGAGTATCAGTCAACCCATTGAAACCAACTCGAGTCCAAATTCCATTCCCATATCATAAAACTTAATTTAATAAGTAAAGATCAATCTATCATAGACTAATGCACATGTAGGAGTAATATTGGTACTTAAAACATTAGTTAGAATCAGATTAACAGATTGGCATAGGAAAAACTTGAAACGTATCATGTATCAGTCATGTAAAGTCAACCCACATATGTTCGAATCCTATATCACAGCAACGATCCAATCTCAATATAAATATCAACTAACATAGATTAACAACATGTCTAGGAATCAAATCTAGCATTTAAATCACAATTTAAACCATTTAAACTAGAAATAAATCTGTGTCTGTGTCTGTGTGTGTGTGTATGTGTCTGTGTCTGTGTGTGTGTGTGTCCGTGTCCGTGTGTGTCCGTATGTGTATGTGTGTGTGTCTGTGTCTGTGTGTGTGTGTGTGTGTGTGTCAGTGTCCGTGTGTGTTTGTGTGTATGTCTGTGTCTGTGTGTGTGTGTGTGTGTCCGTGTCCGTGTGTGTCCGTGTGTGTGTGTGTGTCCGTGGGAGAGGAGGAGGAGGAAGGAGACGAGTTAGGTTAGGGTTTACCTGAGGAAGAGGAGGAGGAGCTCGGATTGGGGGAGGAGGAGCTCGAGGAGGAGGATCTCGAGGAGGAGGAGCTCGCCGGAGGGGGAGGGAGTCGCCGGGGGGGGGGGGGTCACCGGGGGGAGGGCACTGACAGAGGGGGAGGGAGTCGCCGGGGGGGGGGGGGGTGTGGGGAAAATTAGAATTTTCGGGTTTTCGAGTGAGAGTGAGGGGGAAAGAAGGCAGCGGCGTGCCCTAAGTAAAATAACTTAGCGACGTCACGTGTTGACGTCGCTAAACGTCGCAACCATGGCGACATATACTTATAATATGTCGTTGAACGTCGCTATTCAGCGACGTAGGATACTCATGTCGCAGAACGTCGCTGGTCAGCGATGTTTTGCGATGTGTTTATAAAGATGTCGCTACTGGCGATGTAATTTCTTGCCGTCGCTATATTACGTCGCTATTTGATGATATTTTAGTAGTGTTCGCCAACCCGAGAACTTGTGTTCATGGAACCCATGAACTTCCCAAGTTCACAAATCACTCAAAACAATTCGAAATCAGGGTTTTCAAAGGTCTAACTTGAGTAAAATTGAATTCTCTACAATATAGAACAATCAAAACTTGAAAATAATGGGGTTTGAGAGATCAAAACCCAAGAAAATACAAGTTTTTTTGCATAAACTTAGATCTAAAAAAACTAATCCTTCAAAACCAAAAATACCAAGTACTAAATAGCCTTAGAATCATGTAGAGAAGATAATGGAACAATGAAAATAGAGTTCCTCCATGAAGCAAGCTAGCACTTGCCTTTGGTGGGTAAGAGGTTTTAATGGAGAAGAAGAAGAAGAAGAAGAAGAAGGAGAAGTTATGAGAAATAATGAAGATAGAGAAAAAGTAGGTGGGTTATAAAGGGGTTGTTTTATCTTGAACCAACTTGGTTCAAACCAAGCCAAAATAAACCAAGCCAAACCAAGGCAAGCTATGCTAGACAAGTCAAAATACGGGTCGAAAATCCGTACACGTATACTGAAAATACGTATAATGGAAAACAGAGATGACAGCTCTACCCACCTTAAAAAAATTCGTCCTCAGAATTTAATCAAAAGGCTAGAGATATTAGGGCAAGCTATACTAATCACGAGCAATCTATGACTAACAGTTAATCGAGTAATCATTCATGCAAGCAAGGATTTAAAAACATAAGGCATAAGGAAGACATTATACCTTACGAGCCAAATAGGTATGGATATCGCGATCGGATATCATCCTCACGCTCCCACGTTGACTCACCCAACGAGTGATGACCCCAAGCAACACGACTAAACTAATAGTCTTGTTCTTGAGTATCTTCTCTCTCCAGTCCAATATGGATACAGGTCTTTCCTCATACGAAAGGTTGGTATCAACAACCAATTCTGAATGGTCAAGGACAGGACTCGGATTCAGGATATACTGTCGCAATTGGGATACATAGAAGACATCATGTACCTCTCGTAACGACGGCGGAAGAACGAGACGATATGACACATCACCTACCTGCTCTAGAATATCGAACGACCCTATATACCTAAGACTAAGCTTTCCTCGTACGCTAAAATGAATGACGCCACGGGTAGGTGAGGTCCTATGGAAAACGTGGTCGCCGATAGAAAATTCAAGGGGACGTCGATGAGAATCGGTCCAATGACACTGTCGATCTTGTGCAACTCGAAGATAATCTCTGACTTGTCTGATCACCTCAATAGTCCGCGTAATCATCTCTGGACCAAGCATCTGTCTCTCGTCTATATCATCCCATGCTAATGGAGATCTGTACTTTCTGTCGTACAAGACTTCAAAGGGAGCCATCTGGATACTGGCCTGGAAACTGTTGTTATAGGAGAACTCCACGAGATGCGGGTGATCATCCCACAAACTACCGAAGTCGAGTGTATATGACCGCAACATATCTTCAAGAGTCTAGATCGTGCGTTCTGACTGACCATCTGTCTGCGAATGATAAGCTGAACTGAACTTGAGACGAGTCCCTCAACTCTTCTGAAGACTCTGCCAAAAGTGAGATATAAATCTCGAATCTCTGTCGGATACAATACTGACTAGCACTCCATACAATCTGACAATCTGCCTGAGGTACATCTTTGCAAGCTGATCTATCGACTGGCCAATTTTGAAAGGGGTAAAATGAGCTACCTTGGTGAGTCTGTCAACTATAACCCATATAGCATCTCTTCCAGTTGGGGATTTAGGTAACCCAGTTACAAAATCTATGGTAATATGCTCCCATTTCCATTCTGGGATCGGTAAAGTTTGAAGAAGTCCAGCTGGTCTCTGATGTTCAGCCTTAACTTGTTGGCAAACTAAACAACGAGAGATAAACTGGGCTATCTCCTTCTTTATGCCATTCCACCAAAAATGATGACGGATATCACGATACATCTTCATGCCGCCGGAATGAATCGAATACTGTGAACTGTGAGGCTCTGCCACGATCTCTTGCTTGATATCACCCCTAGGTACACAAAGACGCCTTCCATGTTGAAGTGTACCGTTCTCATGAATACATAACTCTGCTCTCCGTCCTTCTACATATTCTGCCTTAAGCCGCTGAAGCTTAGAATCCGTTGACTGAGCTAACTTAATCCTCTCAACTATACTGGACTGAACTTGCATACTGGCCATCAATGCCACAATGGTAGGAAGAACAACCTCAACACCTATCTTCTGAAAATTTGCTAACAACTCTGGCTGTATTGTTAGAAAATAAACTCCGGCTCTCCTGCTTACTACATCTGCAACAACGTTGGCCTTCCCAGGATGATACTGTCGGTTGATGTCATAATCCACATGTAGCTCTAGCCATCTCCTCTGACGCATATTAAGATCCTTCTGGGTAAACACATACTCAAGACTCTTGTGGTCGATGAAAATCTCCACCCGATCTCCATATAAATAATGCCTCCAAAGCTTAAGTGCGAAAACCACCGCTACCAACTCTAAGTCATGGGTTAGGTAATTGCTCTCATGATTACGAAGTTGACGCGACGCATAAGCTACTACCTTACAATGCTGCATCAAGACGCATCCCAATCCCTTGTCGGAAGCGTCACAATAGACTATAAATCCTCCAGTCCCATCTGGAAGCGTGAGAATGGGTGCCGTCATCAATCCTTGCTTCAACTTTTCAAATGAACTCTGACACTCTGTTGTCCAAGCAAACTGCACATCCTTGCGAGTCAACTACGTCAATGGTGCTGAAATCCGAACAAAGTCTAAAACAAATCACCGGTAATAGCCGGCCAATCCTAGGAAACTTCGAACTTCTGCGACGGTACCGGGAACTGGCCATGTCTCTATAGCCACTATCTTCTGGGGGTCAACTTCCACTCCACCTCTGGTGATGATGTGACCTAAGTACGAGATACGATCCAGCCAAAACTCATACTTACTAAACTTCGTGTACAACTGGTGCTCTCTGAGAATCTGAAGAACTAAATGATGATGCTGCTCATGCTCTGCCTCATTCTTGCTATAGACTAAGATGTCGTCTATAAACACTATCACGAACTGGTCCAAATAGGGCTTAAAAATACTATTCATGAGGTCCATGAATACGGCTGGCACATTGGTCGCTCCAATTGGCATAACAAGAAACTCCCAATGTCCATATCTGGATCTGAACACTGTCTCCGAGATGTCTTGCTCTCTGACTCTGATCTGATGGTACCCTGACCACAAGTCAATCTTCGAGAATACTGCCGCTCCTCTGAGTTGGTCAAATAAATCATCTATCCTTGGTAGAGGATATCTATTCTTGATTGTTACAGAGTTTAAGGTACGATAATCAATACATAATCTTGACGTACCATCCTTCTTTTTTACAAGAAGTATCGAAGCTCCCCAAGGTGATCCACTAGCATGAATGAATCTCTTGGTTCTAAGTTCTTCAATCATCTTTTACAAGATCTCTAACTCTGAAGGTGCTATCCTGTAGACTCCTCCTGACACTGGTGCCGTCCCCGAAAGCAAATCAATGGTGAACTCTATCTCTCTCTCTCTAGGGGCATGCCTGGAAGCTCTTAAGAAAATACATTAGTAAACTCTCCTACTACTCTGGGAAAATGAACTGCTACTGTTACTACCATCCGCAATACTGGTGGAGAAGGTTCTACTTCGCCTCTGGAAAATAAAAACTCTGGTTCGTCGGAAATACTAAAAGTAATCCTGCCAATATGGCAGTCTATTCTTGCGTATTGATCCTTCAATTAATCCATTCCTAGGACCACATCATAGTCGGCCATCAAAAATTCTATCAACTTAGCAGAAAACTCTCTAGCGCTAACTACGATTCAACACGAGAAAAAGACTCTATCTACCCCCACAAGACCGTTACCAGTAAGTATATTGAGCCTTACTGATAATGACTCGGGCTCTAATCCTAACTGTGTTACGAATCGTACAGACATAAATGAATATGATGCACCCGATTCAAATAAGACTGATGCTGGAAAAGAGTTGACAAGAACGGTACCTACCACCACCTCACCCGATGCCAATTCTTCTGCTACGGTCGGAGCCATAGCTTGTCCTTGTCCTCTTAATGCTGGTCCCCTCTGCTAAAAACCTCTCTGCCAGTTCTGATTCTGAGCTTAGGCATACTGCTGAGCCTGAGGCACAATGGCCTCGGAGGCTGGTATTGTTGCTGTACTAGTGCTGGACCCCTAACCGATGGACTGATTAGGTTTGATGATAATGAACTGGCACTATTCAAACAGGACCCTATCTTATGGTCCGGTGCCCCACAAGCCAAGCATAATCTCTGTGCTCTGTGATATTCTGATATTACATGACCTGGCTTTTCATAATGAGAACAGCCCATTGCGGAAGACTGCTTCTGCTTCTGTTGCTGAGGATACGCCGGCGTCGAGTACTGAACCGACGAAGCTGTGGTCGCTCTCCTAGGAGCTCTAATAGTCAAAGCCCTAGCTGCCGGGGCTGGTGCTGATGACTAGGACATCTGCCCATGAGACATCTTTCGTCCTCCGCTTCTATCTACAATCCTCTGCGAAGTATACTCATGCCTCTTTGCTGCTCGCAAGACGGCATCAAACGTCTGGTGCTCAAACTGCTCCACTGATATGATAATCTCTAGGTGGAGTCCCTGCTGGAATCGCTGGGCTCGATCCAATTCGGTTACGACCAAGGTAGGAGCAAACCAGCTGAGTCTAGAAAACTCGGCCGCATAACCATCGATCGTTCTCTCCATCTGCTTAAGATTGGTGAATCTCATCTGTAGATCATACCGAGTTACTGCGTCGAAGTACTTGGTCTGGAACTTATTGCTGAATACTGCCAATAAAATAGGCGTCGGTAATCCAACTGCTAGCATCGCCCACCAGCTGCTGGCTAAGTCCAATAACTGCAGGCGCACAACGGCCACCTTCTCTTCTTCAGGAATCCTAGCTGCCTCCAGGATAACTTCTATGTCTTGAAGCTACACATCAGCAGCGATAACATCTTCACTGCCGTCAAAGAAAGTAGGGTTCAGACGCTTGAAGCTGTTGGCTGCGTTATTCTCTTGGTAACCAACTCGCCCATAGCATCTTGTACTGTCTGGTGCAGGGCATCGCCCCGACGATCTTGAGATGCAAGCAATTCCCTGATGAGTCCCACCAGGGTTTTATTGTCTGGCTCTGCAGGCTGGACTGGCTGAACTGGGGCCTCTTGACCCCCGGTAGGCATGACTCTGGAGGCTACCCCTGAGTGATGGGCTTGCTCTTCAGGTTGCTGCTGGTTCACTGGAGGTGCTCTGCCTTGCTGATCGGTAGGACCAGGAACAATGCCGCTGAAGAAACAACATGGGGAACAATAAGGAAGGACCATGATAGATCGAGGATATAAGCATGTGATAAGGTCAAGATTTCAGAAAGATTAGAAGACACGAGTAGAGATCAAGGACGAGTACTGATTGAGACATCTATTCCGTGAAACCCTCACACATCTTGATTTACAAGACCTGCATGGGCCACCACTTAAACCGTGTCATGCCCCAGAACCAGAATACTGGAGAGCGGGGGATAGACACAGCCAGCTACGTATATAGAAGTGAATCCCACCTCGATATACGGTCACGGCTGTCTAGATGCATGAGGGTTTAACTACATGCCAACAGTCGCTTATGGTCAAGTACAAACCTAGTGTCTCAATCTCAAGCAAGTAAGTAAATGTAACAAGATGGTAGATCATCAGACATACAAAGTAAGGCGTCCCATACATTACATATTCAGATGATCATGAAGCTAGTCATACAAAATGCGAAGACTAGCAAGAGTTTAAGTCATACATGATCAACCCTAGGATTTGTCAATCATGTTACAACCCTTAGGCTGACAGGAATGTAAATTTAACACGAGCTAACACTTGCTCGGCGGCTAAACGCGTTAAAAGAATAATTTATAATAGAGTAGGAGAGCAAAATAAAACCTATTCGTTGCCAGGGTTGCGTCTAGTGTTCACCATCTGGCTGGAAGGTTGGAAGATCCTCGGGTGCTACTCCAAAATCTAGCCATACAAAACCAGCTAGGTCAGACCCCGAAAAGAGCAAATGCCACAAGGGAGGCTTCACTTAAGAACTAAAGCCAGCATAATAGCACATAAAGACATAAATGATAACAAAAGACATAAGTTAGAGAAACAAGATGATAAACGATGAGATAACTAAAGGACTATTCCAGTAACCAAGTTACAACCCATAAACCAAATAAGGATCGGGGTTGTAACCCTTCACCTGAACAGAACTTAGTCTCTAACCAATTATCGATAAAGTAAAGCATAATCAGTAACGTGCAGAAATAACCATGTACTAGCCTTGCCTAGAGAAGACTAGACGGGACTCCATCCATCAATCACGGCCAAGCAATGACTACGGCTTTATACTTTAACTAACTAGGGTTGTCACAAGCTTAGTTACTAACAAGATGCATCAAGATGTTCCAACAGCCACAAGCCCTGCAGTCTTAATCCAGGTTATCCGGTCACAAGTTGAGAGAGTTGGATTAGGTGGCTTGGGGGTGCAACACATGAGAGTGTGCTGGAAATGTGACCTACTCGACGGCATGTTACCAGCCCAATTAGAACGTCCAGATAACGGGACTGCTTGTAGCTGGAAAATCTCTTCATGGACTACTTGATCAATCTAGTCATTATTCTAGTCAGATTCAGTACGAATCCCTGATTGTGGAAATCAGGAATTCATGTCCTAGACATGATGCAAGATGAGACATGTAGCTTATACAAGCACAACCATCCACGGTGTCAAGACAAGAGTTACTTAGCGAGCCAAGATAGCCGTCGCAACAACATATCATGTTAGGTTACTTATCAAGATTACTTGTCAAGAGTGCGCCACAACTGACCACCATCAAGGATTATCATGTCAAGTTACTGGTAAAGAGTGCACCATGATGGGTTACTATCAAGAGTTATCATGTAAAGTCACAATGTCATATCGTGTTCATGTAAGTGTACCACGACGGGTCACTATCAAAGAGTTGTTAGAGATTGTACGTGCCACACCAAGATTGTGTTTAGAGCTCAGACTACATATGCAACATGGAAAATAATATTACAGGACTTAGTCAAGTAAAGGATACAAACAAAGTCACAATTCACACTGAGGACCATAGGGTGTCATGAAGAGCATGCACCCAAAAATGAATATGCTGAGAGTGGCATGCGCGCAAGGCTATGTGCCTAAAGGCATGCGCCCACATGAGTGAGGCATGGGGTATGGTCTATGCGCCCACATATATGAGTAAGACAGGGGGTATCATGGAGAGACAATAGTTTTGGGAAGGCATGCACCTGGAGCTATGCACCCACATGTATGCGCCTGCATGCATGCGCCCAAAGGTTAGAGTCAGGGTGACTAGAAGAAAGTCAAGATACTCACTCAATGACAAGTGTGCGCATGACAGGGTCTATACGCCCAATGAAGGAGACATGGCGTACTGGTGCGCATACAAGACTATGCGCCCAAGCCAGGGAGGGCCTGTGGGGCTATGCACCCACATATATGAGTGAGGGGGAACTTGGGCGCATACAAAATTATGCTCCTAAGGAAGTGTGTAGTAGGCGCATAACAATTCTATGCGCCCAGCACTGTACATCTTCCCCAACACAAGAACTTGTGTTCATGGGACCCATGAACTTCCCAAGTTCCCAAATCACTCAAAATAATTCAAAATTCGTGTTTTCAAAGGTCTAACTTGAGTAAAATTGAATTCTCTACAACATGGAACAATCAAAACTTAAAAATAATAAAGTTTGAGGGATCAAAACCCAAAAAAATTCAAGTTTTTGCATAAACTTAGTTCTACAAAAACTAATCCTTCAAAACCAAAAATACCAAGTACTAAATAGCCTTAGAATCATGTAGGGAAGATAATGGAACAACAAAAATGGAGTACCTCCATGAAGCAAGCTAGCACTTGCCTTTGAAGGGGGAGAGGTTTTAATGGAGAAGAAGAAGAAGAAGAAGAAGGAGAATTTATGAGAAATAATGAAGAAAGAGAAAAGGTAGGTGGGTTATAAAGGGGTGGTTTCATCTTTAACCAACTTGGTTCAAACCAAGCCAAAATAAACCAAGCCAAACCAAGCCAAGCTATGCTAGACAAGTCAAAATATGGGCCAGGAGTCCGTACACGTATACTGAAAATACGTATAACAAAAAACGGAGGTGGAAACTCTACCACCTTAAAAGAATTTCGTCCTCGGAATTTAATCAAAAGGCTAGAGATGTCACGTCAAGCTATACTAATCACGAGCAATCTATGACTAGCAGTTAGTCGAGCAATCATTCATGCAAGCAAGGATTTAAAAACATAACGCATAAGGAAGACATTATACCTTACGAGTCAAACAGGTGTGGATATCGCAATCGGATATCATCATTACGCTCCCACGTTGACTCACCCAAAGAGTGATGATCCCAAGCAACACGGACTAAACTAATAGTCTTTTTCTTGAGTATCTCCGCTCTCCGGTCCAATATGGATACGGGTCTTTCCTCATACGAAAGGTTGGTACCAACAACCAATTTCGAATGGTCAAGGACATGACACGGATCTGGGATATATTGTCGCAATTGGAATACATGGAAGACATCATGTACCTCTCGTAACGACGACGGAAGAGCGAGACCAAATGACACATCACCTACCCGCTCTAGAATGTCGAACGGCCTAATATACCTAGGACTAAGCTTTCCCCGTACGCCAAGACGAATGACGCCACGGGTAGGCGAGATCCTAAGGAATACGTGGTCGCCGATAGAAAATTCAAGGGGACGCCGATGAGGATCGGCCCAATGATGCTGCCGATCTTGTGCAACTCGAAGATGATCTCTGACTTGTCTGATCACCTCAATAGTTTGCATAATCTGTAATGCTCCAGTCCCAAAATACGTAGAACTAGGAACATAATCATGCCAGCTGCATACATGCGAAGTATACTCTAATATATGGAACCATCGTATGTATACATAAGCTGTAAAGTATA
This sequence comes from Iris pallida, assembly GCA_029216955.1. Lineage (NCBI taxonomy): Eukaryota > Viridiplantae > Streptophyta > Magnoliopsida > Asparagales > Iridaceae > Iris > Iris pallida. The sequence goes on along the minus strand of JANAVB010039445.1, from coordinate 49,483 downwards.
GAAAGCCACGACACTAATCTTATCTACAAATAAATAAGAAAGAATTTATAATAACTTATGAATTATTGTTTACACAAGTTGTTGGGCAGAGACAAATCCACTACGAACAAAGAGAATACAAAATTAAAAAATTTGTCGAGCAATGCGAAGACGATTCAAATACAATCATCCTCGAAGGAATAGGGCAAGTCATGGCCTTGGCTAGAGCACCTGCGAAACATCACAAAAGCACACATGGAGAAATCACCAGGTCCTCAGAGGGACGTAACAAGACACATAATATTATGCCATAAACTGAATATAGTTAGCTCAACAAAAAATTGCATAAGTCTAAACAGATAAAGGTCCTTAACCATTCTATGTGAAAATACACTTTGAAGACAACGTTCTACACAGGGGCCTTCCGAAACTAGAAATAAGGCGCATTAGCATTTCAACCGAGGCACTAGTAGCATCTAGAGAAAAGTAACAAATATATGTATGGCACACTAGCTCTCGGGTGAGTCACTAACGTCAGCTAGAGAAAAGTAAATGCACGGCCCACTAGCACTTGACTGAGTCACTAAGGGCATCTAGAGGAAAGTAAACGAATGAAAGCCCCTACGCCTAATAGCTGTCTTCTCCCTCCCCATGCACTACACGTGCTGTATCCACATCACAATATTCCTAATAACTGTTAAGTCTTCTAGACATCCATAACTATTAGCAGTTATATCATAACGCATGGCCTGTACGCACCGATGATCAGTCAGCACGCAAGTCTGCATCTATATGTGACTCGCGACTTCGTGGCACACAAGTATCGAGGCCAATGAATGCGGCACACATAAAGGGTGGTCCCTTAACTCTAAGTCAAATGCATCAAGAAGACTAAAGTATAGTAATTTGAATCTATATACGATTTTGAAAGAACAATTATTACATTTGCTAAAAATAAATAATAAGTAAAAACATGCATGATATTGAGCTAATAAATAAACAGTAAGGCAAGGTGTCTTGCCTGATGTGTCGCCTGATGTGGTGCGATGATCCCACAAGTCATGTTGGTCCAATAGTCGAGGTCGATGTGAAGGGGTCCAATTTGTGAGAAAATAGGAGTATGATCAGTCATGTTCAAGAGTGATAGACAGTGAGAATTTGCGGAGAAAGTAGTACTCTATTTTGAAAATATTTATGATACTTGTAGATTGTATTTTAAATAGATCTCAAAATACTATAAAGCTTTATTTTAAATACCATAAGTATATTTTGAGCTTTCGAGCCAAATTTTGAATATCCTTATAGGGCCAAAACCAATATAGTGTATATTTTTATCTCAAAATAATTTTAGGAAGTAATTGTATATTTATCTACTGAAACAAGATAAAATAATACTAGTAATAATATCAACAATAAATAATAAAAAATGATATTAATGGTAATAATATACAAAAGATATTTTAGGTGAATATCTGAAAGGTAGTAGAAAGCCTTAATTAAAAATATATTTTATGGGTCAAAATATATGTATAACTATGTTGCAATATATATAAAATATATAGGTAGTTATATAAATACTTTTTTTTGTAATAGTAATAATAAGGATATCAACAATAATTAAAATAGTAATAAGAATAAGAAGAAATAAAAGAATAAAAAGAAAATAACAAAAACTAAAGTAAAGAAAATAAGCCTAAGCTAACCAAAAGTTGTTATCAGCACATCTGTACTGTTCAATAACAAGACAACAAAACAAAAAATCAACAAATAAGAAGTTGGTTTTCTTTTTTGGAAGAAAGAGAGTGGGAACGAAGGAGAAAGAGGGAGAGAGGGAGCAAAAGGTTACCGGAGAGGGGTTTCAGACCTTGGCGGAGAAGATGGTAGCGCGGTGGCAGGATTTCCACGCGTGGCTCCGGTGCGAGGGGATGCCCGGCGCTCGGCTGCCAGGGCAGGATCCAGAGGAAGGCGGCACAAGGGAGCAGTCGGCACGGCGTCGGGGCGCACCGCAGGCGGTCATTCGAATTTCGGTCGGCGGGGACGGGATGAGGCGCGGCGACGGACATTGCGGCCGGTCCTAGTCGTCGACGACGAACACGGCAGGCGACGCCCGACCGGAACTCAGGTGAGGGGTTCGGCTCTTTTTTTTGGATGGATGATGATGATTGGTATCTACGGTTGGGGTGGCCGCAGCAGTAGCTGTGGCGAGGGTCTCGACCGTGGTTGTGGTGTGGATGATGGTGATGATAATGGTTCGGTCGGGTCTGGGTGTTGAAGTGCTGGTGGTCGGCCGGAGTGGCCAGGCGGTGCGGTGATGGCAACGGGTGTGGGCGGCGGATGATTGAAGCCGTAGAGTTTGGTGGTGATGACGACCACGACGGGGTGCTAACGGTGGTGTTGGTTGCAATAGAAGCGGGGAGTATGGCGGCGGTATCGGAGACGACATGAGGAGGAGCAGCAGGTTGAGTTGTGTGCCGGGTTGAGTTTCGTCATTGTCAGAAGTGTCCGATACGATATGGGTTGGTGTCCAGGGCTGTCGGACATGGGGTCAAAATCTGTATATGTAAAAATAACGGATAGTGGATGGAGAATAGCGACGACACCGACACGATGCACATCTGGATTGTGGTGGAAATTGGATTGGTAAAATTATAGAAAAAAAAGAACAAGAGGGCTCTCCTTATATAGGAGGTGGAAACCGTTTTTAGATATGGACTAGTTTGATTTAAATCCCCATGTAAATTTAAAACTAATTTAATCCAATCCAAAATGATTTAAAATTAATTTAATCCAATCCAAGTCGATCTAGATAAATCATACTTTTAATTTAAAAGCAAAGTTAATAAAATCTTTTCTAATTTAAATTCTCATATTTACTCCAATATAAATTCAAACAAAATTTCAATATCATTTTCATAAATTATAAAATATACTACGTAGACTCTATTTTTAATTTAAAGCTATTTTAAAATAAAGCCAATATAATCTTTTCTAATTTAAATCATCATAATTAATTAAATATTAAATTAAACAAATTTCCAAATAACGTTTTATAAATAATAAAAATATATTAATAAATAATTTTGAAATTCACAATAACTTTAAATATTTGGAATACATTTTTATAAATAAACAAAACAATTAGTTTTCGAAAAAAAAATCAAAGTGGACAATGAAATAAATTTTATGTCACTTGCACACAAATAGTACACAAGCAATAGTTTTTCTAAATTATCATTTGTATTATAAAATAAAATTGCCTTCTTTATAATTAAATAAACAAATAAAGGTTTGGCAATCTCGACGCGACACAATAAAAATATACTTATTTTCTATACGAAGAATTCTTTTAATAAAATATTTGTATATAAAAATATATACTAACTCGCAATTTCGCACGCTACGTACAAATATGAAAAATGTGAACTTGTACGCGACGTACAATTACAAAAAATAGGGTTTACATCCTACCCAACTTACAAGAATTTTGTCCTCGAAATTAAGAATAAGTAGGGGGTTTGAGAAGGTACAAGGGTATATCGATAAGAAAAATCAAGCCTTTGGGCGAAGCAAAGTAATCACGTTCAATGCAACGTGCATTAGAAAATCGTGAATAAGATAGCTAGGAAAATAATTTATGGCTATGGTTTAGGTAACGTATGAGGATCTCTAGTTAATGAATGTGGTTAAGATGACATGAACTAGGGATTAGTGAGTATGTCAAAGAGAATAATTTAGGGACTTGGAAGATATGGTTCCTTAAGAATATAGTCCTCTAAGTTTAGGGGTACCATTAAGGAAACGATTATAATCATTCTTAGGTTTCCAACGATTAGAAAGTCGCGATAGTATATATAAGATCGAATGAAAGGACGAGTAGCTCATGGCAAGCTTGTAGTCATATGACTTGGTCGAGGCCTAGCTACGCCTATGCAAAACATCAGAGTTCAAGGAAGATACGAGCGAATACAATTGCAGATTCAAATGCGATTTAATAGTTCGAACAGGCGGTTGTCGGTCGTGGTTGAGATCCTAGAGGACAAGTTTAACTATATTAGAATAATCATATGAAAAGCAAACCAAAGTGCACTTGGTTGATCAGACCATCATGTACCGATTCTGATTAGACAATATGTTAGTGAGCGCGCACTCAATACCATAAGTCATGAACAAGCTCGATAGATGGATAAGCTTGCAAAACTAGATTATATTAGCAACATTAGTCAAGATGGTAAAAACATAGGCACGTGAGATTAAGATTGAAAGGAAGTAGAGTTTAGTCAAAGTCCTTAAAATCTAGGTCATGTCCTATGTTGATACCTATACAGTCGTCCTACCGTCTACTTATCTAAGACTTGGTTAAGGTCATAAGGAAGGTTAGGTCGTAAGGCATTCTACCCAACTTACAAGAGTTAAACTAGTAGGGTAATGGGACAATGGGTCATGTCCACCTAGTATGGGTTACCTTATTAATCTCTATCAAGCACGAAAGAAGGGTACGAATCACGATAGAAGCGATCAAGCAAGATGCAACTCGAAGAGTCAAGCGAGAGGCGGTTATGTATGTGGATGATATCTTAGACTCTAATCATATACGCAAGCTTGCTTGGTACGGTAAGGTAACCAAATAATGTATCTTGACCTGCATGGGCCACTATAAAAATATGTAATACTCCAGTCCCAAAATACGTAGGACTAGGAACATAATCATGCCAGCTGCATACATATGAAGTATACTCCAATATATGGAACTACCTGTTGGCCCATTGGTCATATGGTCAACCTAATTTTAATAACTGATCAAACTCTGTCTGGATATACAAAGCTATTTGGGACATCTCGGTTTCTTGGACATAAGCAAGATTGGCTATCCACTCTGTTCAAGACTGAAGATCTGTCTGCCTACTCGAGTCTGTATTTCCTATGCAATATAATTTTCATTTTATTTGAGTCTAGGAATATGTTGTACACCTAGTCGTACTGGCAAATAGGCTATCCCCAAAATAGTTCAAAATGTTTTTAAAAATGACCTATCAAATGTTTACAAAAATGTTTTCAAAAGGTTTTTAAAAATCACCAAAACCTATTTTTAAAACCCTAACCTAACCCTGACAGAACTCGGCCAGAGTTCGGCCAGAGTTCGGCCAGAGTTCGGTTAGTGGCCGTTGTGATTTTGAATCTCTGGAACTTGGTCCTCCTGCAGTTGCGGATTTGATCGAGATTTGCTCAAAGAGTTCTGCCCGAATTCTACCCGAATTCTGACAGAAGTCTGCCTTTGGAACTCCTATAAATAGAGAAGGATTTCGATCATTTCAACTCACTCATTCACTTTCAATCTTCTCTCTATCTAAAGCTTTCACTCTTCCAAAGAGTTTTCTAGAGCTTTCAATTTCAGATCCCAAGCCAGTTATAATCCTCTAGTCAATTTGCCAGTGCGGTACGGTCTAGAAGTTTCTGAAAGATTGTAATCAGAAGGCTTGATTGAAGAATACCTCTTCACATTTGAAGTTGGACGAGTTCTTCGTATCAAAGCTCGCGTTGTAGAAGTTGCAAGGACTTCGTAAGAAAACTTACAGTTTTTCCAATAGTGGATTCAACTGGTAGCAAGAGTTCTACCGACTGGATTAGTCCTCAACAGAGGGATACCAGTATACATCGCTGTCTTTGCGTTTGCTCTCTTAACTTTGCCTTTACATTATTTCAGTTGTGATTAATATTCTGTGATTGTGCTGCTAACATTTTTATTTAGCATTATTCCACTGCCAACTCCATTCACCCCCCCTCTAGAGTATTACGCTTTACTATTTCGTTCCTACAATTGGTATCAGAGCAGGTGTTACAGGTAAAGCAAAGGTAACAGTGCAATTATTTATTCTTTTTAATTAACTATTATATAGATCACAGCACAACACATGGCAACTGTGAAATTCACAAGTGAAGGCCAGGCCACAAACAGACCCCCACTGTTTGATGGTACAAATTATACATATTGGAAAACACGGATGAGTTTCTTCTTGAAATCTCTTGATTTTGATTTATGGTCCATTGTTCTTGATGGCTATCAAAAGCCATCTCGTATAAATGTTGATGGAGTTTTAGTTGAAAAACCCCATAGCAGATATACAGAGGAAGAAAAGAAAAGAGCCAGTCTTGACGTACGTGCCATTAATGCTCTCTTTTGTGCTTTAGACAGAACTGAATTTAACAGGGTGTCTATCTGCACAACGGCCAATGAAGTATGGAAGCTACTCGAAGTCACAAATGAAGGCACGACTGAAGTCAAGGAATCTAAAGTCAGCAGACTTACTCAAGAGTACGAGGCGTTCAAAATGAAGCCCAACGAAACAGTCACACAAATGTTCGAGAGATTCTTGGATATTGTAAATCCTTTGTCCTCACTAGGCAAAGATTACAGTAACCATGAAAAGATTCACAAACTCCTGCGAGCTCTCACCAAGAACTGGATTCCAAAGGCTACTGCAATCATTAAAGGGAACGACCTCACAACTATGTCCCTCGAAGTACTCATGGGTAAGCTACTCACTCATGAACTGGAGCTACAAGATTTTGAAGAGCCTGCACCAAAGGAGAAGACTATCGCCCTCAAGGCTCAGCACAGAAAAGCTGCTGAAGATGACTCAGACAGCAGTGGATCTGACGCTGAAGATCAAGCTCTCTTAGCAAGGAAGTTCAAAAGATTCATGAGACATGAGAAGAGAGTCAAAGAGAACAACAGCAACAACTGGTACCAAGAAGATGCTGTCTGTTATGGCTGCAAGAAGAAGGGATACATGAAGAAGGATTGTCCCACAAACTCATCATCGAGCAAGAAGAACAACAGGTATGAAAAAGAGAACCTAAAAAGATCAACATCTCGGAAATATACAAACACCAGCATATGGCATGAAAGTGAAGCCAGCGACTCAGAAGACGAACACTCAGAGGACGCTGCAAATGTATGCTTCATGGCAACCGATCAGGTACCTACTGAACCTGTAGAAACTTATGATGACTTCACCTTTGAGCAATTAGGAGATGCCTTCAGTGACCTGATGACTGATTACAGGAAACTGTGTAGTAAGTATCAGACCTCTAAGAAGGTACTCAAAGAGTACAAAGGTGAAATAGGTAGACTTACCGACCTACTAGCTGAGGTTAGAAATAATGTTAGTGAGTCTGGTGAGCTTTCTTCAATAAAGCTCTTATTACACGAGACTACCAAGTCATCTGAAGAGAAAGACAAAATTATTGACCAACTCAAGGAAGAACTTTCTATAGAGAAGAAAAGTCTTCAATGTGCACAAATCAGAATGGAATCACTTACTTCTGATTATACTAAGTTGTATGACACTTCTAAAAGATTGGAAATTAGGTTAGAAAAACAGCCTGAGCCTGCTGCTTCCTACCCTAACACGTGTCACTTACCGAGAAATCGGAACATTTCCAAGCCAAACACTGTCAGACCTAACCCTATCAAACCTTTACCCCAAAAGGTCAAGCCCAAACAAGATTATAGGTATGCTTTCTTCTATACTAGAAAACCCAAACCTACCAACCATGCACACCACTCAGCTTTTAACACTCGACATGCACAATGTCATTATTGTGGCCTCATTGGTCATATATCATCTGCATGTAGAATGAGAAAGCTTGTAGATCTAAATGTTTATACTTGGATACCTAAGGCTAACAATTCAGGACCCTACAAGAAATGGGTACCAAAGGTTTCATCTGCAAACTGTTTTGTAGATGGAACACCCTTCATATGCTAGAAGCAAATGGATACTCGACAGCGGTTGCTCACGGCATATGACCGGTGATGCTACCCTATTTGCAACACTGTCGAAGAAAAAGAAGGAAGGCTATGTCTCCTTCGGTAATAATTTGAAAGGGTATATGTCACGACCCGCACCCTAGAGTTAGGGCACGAGAACGTAACGATGCCCAGCCTACGCCGCAGTGTCGGCGGTAGAACGCTGTCCTAGGTCACAACATCTAACAATATAAAGCTAGCAATTTATATTCCCCGAATGGGGGTGACATAGCAGATACAACTCAATCACATCTAAGGTAGAGCATGATAAGAATAGATAAAACATGAAATCCAAAATAAATACGGGAGATAGAAGTCTAAGTGTCTAAGATACATGAACCCAGAAGTACATCTCAAAACTCAAATAAAGATACAGTAATCCACAAGGTAAATACAACTCCAGACAAAAAGAAATAACTACCTAAACAAACCCTACTGTGTCTCCTCTAGGCTAGCAGGCACCTCCAGGCTATCTGTAAAATTTATCAACAGGTCCAGTCAGGACTGGAGCGAGTACAGTACATCTCAACAGATCATAGCAGGTTAGAAAACATATAACATGCAGTAAAGTAAGATACAGGTACTGAAGAAATGCTGTATGTAAACAGAAAGAGAACTGTATGTAAATATCTACTATACATAGAGAACTAACAGTGGCTAGTAAGTCAGAGTACGAGATAACACATGTGAACAGGACAGATTTGCACAGGATGTCGAGGTGCACAGGAATCTACACTACAAAGGAATTGTTCACACGACTACTAGCACTCCCCCGAATCCCCAATCAATACACAAGGATCTAAACAGGTTATGTTATTGCACAGGATATCACATGGGGGCCCATATAGGGTGCACATGATAGTATACATGGGGCTCCGTGAACATGAGAGTACAAGATTCACAGGAGTGCACATGTAATGAAAGCACAGGAGTACATGATGTAAGTGAAACGCACAAGCACAATGTACCCGATGCTCCCGAGGGGGATAACATCGCATGTAGAGATCCATATAGTACCAATCCGTGTGACCAACATGACAGTACAAGTAAAGTAATCTACTGCAGAAAATAATTCTAAGCAGGATATGAAATGATCAGAGAATGTACTCGCCTCGATAACCTGAACTGCTGATAAGTAAAGGGGAGGTCCCACTGAAGCCATAGAGTCCTACTTAAAGCAACACAGGTTACAAGGTGTTCAAGTTGAAATAAATAAAACTATACTAGCCATCTATATTATTCTAGGTTCTTCTAAGTCAAAACATCTCTAGGTCGACTCCGGTCAATAATCTAGTCAAACTAGGTCAAGTGTTGACTTACAGTTGACTTTGGGTCAACTGGTCAACTCTGGTCAAACAGGGTCAATTCTAGTCTAATATAAAGTGTACTTCGTTATTTGTACGTTGAAACTTACGACACGCAAATCGAGATAAGAAGATTATCGGTAAGGTTGATAATCTTATTATAGTTATCCACGTGTCCAACATGCCAATTTCAGCGATGTGAGATCACTGGAATTGGCTGATCTCAGTTTCGTTGTACTAATTCCGAAATACGAACATTATATGAATTAATTATTAATTAATTATAAAAAGGTTAAACTTAGAGAAATTATCAACAAACATTGTCGGACGATGAAATGAACATCGCCAACGTGTCCAGAATGGTCAAATTAGCTAGGATAGCCTACCCAACGGTCCAATTTGGACACAAGGGTAAAAAGGTAATTTCGGATCAAAACGGTGTCCGTGTCGGAGCCGTTTTGCACCGAAAACGTGCAAGAAAACAAGTCTATAAAATATAACAAATTATATGTCCACGCAACCAGAATGTCGATACGAACCCAACGGTATCTCCAGAATTGGATTCCGTTGTCCCGATCTCATTTTGGCCCGTTGACCAGAACTTGGAATTCCGATTTGCACGGAAATACGTGCCGGAGCCAAAGTTCTCAAAACTCAGCAAACTACCTGTCAACGAGTCCAGAATGATGATACGAACTCAACGGTATCTCCGGAATTGGATTCCGACGAGCCGATCTCAAAAAGTCCCGTTGACCCAGAATATGGGACCCGTTTTGTACCGAAAAACGTGCCCGGGCCCACGTTCTCCAAATCTAACAAATTTTATATGAAAACATGCCAGAACGATGCCACAAGTCTAATGGTGGTGTCAGAAATGAAATCTGGAGTCCCGTGTTCAAAAATAGAATTTTACAAGTTGGAAATTACGAATTCGGATGGCCAACTTTGGCGTCGAATTCAACCAATCAAACAAGCTCACAATGAAACGAAACTGAAGGGGTAGCAAGAGGGTTATACCAGCTTCGTACCGGAACTGGTAGCACGCCAAACGGAGCTGCGGTGGAGGAGATACAAGCTGACGAAGTTGGCCCCGCGAAACTGTCCAAATTTAATACAATTTAAACGGTCAACTTGGTGGCCGGTTTTCATGTATCAAACGATAAAATTAACGGACGAAAATTGACATGAGCGAAGGTGGATATACCGAGATTGCGACGGAGCGAAGAAATCACCGATCCAACGGTCGGATCTCCGGAAAATCGCACACGAAGTTGCTGCAACGGGGCATGATTTCAGCGTCGTTTCCGAGCTCGTCACGACGGGACGTCGTGCAAAACGCACGAATCGCCTCGACGGCGCGTCCCGGAGGACGGTGGCCGCCATGGGAGGGGAGCCAAGGGTGGCGCGCGCCCGTGGAGGGTGGTCGACGGCGACCACAGCGGCGGTGGCGCCGGCGGTGGCGCCATGCACGCGCGGGCGTGCGCGCTCGGGCTGCGACAGTCGCTGCTGCGTTCATGAGGCAGCGCTGCGCTGCTGCTGTGGCGGCGCTGCGCCGACCACGGCGAGCAGCGAGGCGGCGGCGGCGAGCCCACGACGAGGTGGCGGTCGCGAGATGGACGAGGGTGGTGGAAGAGATGATGGTGGTTGTGAAGGTGGCAGATATGGTGGTAATGAGTTCGCATGGAGGAGGAGGAGATGGAGAGGAGGAGGAAGGAGATGGAGAATGGTGGTGGGTGGCGCCATGGCCGACGGCCAAGGGCTGTGCTCAGGTTTGAAGGAGGACGGGGAGAGAGAGGTGTGGTGATGGTATTGCTTTGCTGTTGGAAAATTGCATGGTTGTTTGAAAATAAAGTAAGAGAGAGAGAAGAGATAAGGATAATAATAAAAAGTGAAATAGAGAGAGAAATGTTGCTTTTGGGAGTTAGGGCCGGCCACTCCATTGGGGAGGGGCTGCTATGAATATGAGAGGAAAAGTATGGTGAGGATTGATTTAAATAATCCAATGGCTAGGATTCATTAGGAATTAATTGGTCATTCCAATGGAAATTAAATATTAAAAATTCCCAATAAATATAGGAAAAATGGGTGGAAGAATATTCGATATTTTCGGCAAGAAAATACGAGGGTGCTACGATGGAGGAAATCACGAAGCTGGACTGGACTCGGTGGAGCCGGATTGGGTCAAAACTGGACATTGTACAAAAATCGAATTAAAATTAGACGTTGATGATCATGTGTAAATAAGTAGCACATGGGGATTCCAATAAATGGGACACAAGCGGCGGACGGGTAGTAGGCTCAAAGTGGGCCATGTCCATAGTTGGGGCTGACAGGTTTTGGTCGACAGGGGACCCACAAATCGAGTTGGAAAATGAATGTGACGCTGTGGCGTGAAATAAAATCGGGTCACGCGTCGAAAAAGTTGTGCGAATCAAATGGAGCCCAAAATGACATGAATGAGTGGGAAACGAAGGTCATGGGTGACGAGCGTCTCGAGTAGATCATCAATGAGGAGTTGGTTTCAAGGAAATGACTGGTCTGACGCTCCCAATTTAAATGTCATGGTAACGCGCTGAAAATGATCAAGGAAAAAAGTGGGAAAAATAAATGTCAATCAAATGGTCTAAACCGACCCGAAGTTCAGCGAAGCAGAAAGAGCACAAGAGAACAAGTTTGGATGGGACACTATATACCGTCGTGAAGGTAATCGTGTCCACTCCAAAACCCGTGAAGAAGATTTCCAGAGTTGAACATCCCTGATACTCCAATTATCAATGGCATAAAAAAGTACACTAACAGATAAATAAATAGAATGAAATATTTAATGACACCAAACAATCAGAAAATAAATAAAATGAAAAAAAATCAACCCGAATTTCAGGGTGCTAACATCCTACCCACCTTATAAAAATTTCGTCCTCGAAATTAAAATATCCCTACTCCCTCTAGGTCAAACCCCCAAAAATCAAAGTCCCAGAACTTAAATAAACATACCATCAAAAAAAAAAAGAACGGCATACAGGGTCATGGTATACGGTGACAGTGAAGTCTCATCTAGGTTTACTAGTCATGCTAACTAACGGTCATAGGGTATCAACCACACAAGCAATCCAGGGTGCTAAAATAGGAAGATACAGAAACAACAACCATCAAAACTATAAGGTTGTCTACCACCCCATATGAAAACTGGTACTCATAAAAAAATAAAATAAAGGAAGGTAACTACCAATCATTTGAAAAAGTATTATCCCAAGAAAATCAAAATCATAAGTTAAATTAACGAAAGTCGATTACATTGAAATCCAATCACAATATATAATATAGAGAGAGCGTTAGAGAGGGAAAACTAGCATCATGTGTATGGGGGCATGTTCATACAGTTAGATAGTAGACGTGTGATTGTGTCCTTGTATAGGATTATAGCTTAGTATTAAAAGGTTAAATCCAGTTTTAGTTCAGCATTTACATATAAAAAAAATCTAAAAGTAAGCTAACATTCAAACCATGAAAAATATGAACATAATGCGGTCTCAGATTTTAGGGTTTGAAATATCACAACAAATCTCAATGGTCCTAACACATCCTAACATGGTAGAGAAGAACCCTAACATACTATCCCCACATTGACCTACGCATACAGTTTAACATTACATGTTAAATCTGAAACAGAACTAAACATGGAAATCAATATAAAAATGTTAACATGTATACAGTTTTTAGGATATTAGAGAAATTTGAACATCAAACCCAACTCAATGTTTATCACAAACTAACATGTAAGAATATGAAACCTAAATTTATATTCCTACTTACAACAATGTACGCAGCTCTAAATATTATATTAAGAAAATAAAACAGTAATTTTAACTAAATATTTGGAATTCAGTATTAAGGGTTAATATGTACACAGTCTTAAATTGACAAATTTAAACACAAATTTTCAACCAAAATTCTTTTGAATTGAAACCCTACGTATAACATACATGTGCAGTTATGTAAACCTAAATAATAACATGAAATTTATATTTAAATTACGAATCTAAACATGGAAAAGCAGAGAACCAGAAATATTGGTTATGAAAATTTGGACATCAACAACATATCAATATGTATCTAGATATGTGGAAAAATCAAGTGTAGCATGCATACGTGTTAGGCAAAGTGTCTGCTATATATATATTCATATACATATTCTCATGTCCCAATAAAAATTAATTCTACGTTAAGGCTAACATTTAGATTCCTACCAAGATTGCAAGCAGGTGATTGACGAAATCAAGACAGTTTTATTATCATTATTATTTAATACAAGAATAATAGCAAGAAAGAAATAACGAGAAGATCTGTTCTGCTTATCAGTTTTAAAGAAGGAACCGTTTTGAAATCCAGACTTAAATATCAAATTTAAGATAAAATCTAGCAAAATCATCGATTCATTGTATTAAGAAAAACTCATAGCAAGAAGTTACACGAAGGTTTATGAAAACAACTAAACACACTCTTAAGTTAAATGACAAGAAACTAGGCAAAACATCAAACAATAATCCCCTTTTTTTTTGAATGACTGAGAAAAAATAGAGAAAACATGTTCAAAATATTTTAAGGTGCAATCCGATAATCATATGCGTCTATCCAAAATCATGGTACTCTAAATCCTCGTCATACTAGTAAGCAAGGCTACGATAATCACAGAGCCCTTGACTTATGCACATATCTCTAGAATCATGGTATTTAACATTTTCGCGGTGCCGCATGCTTGGCTGCGAAAACCTTAAATTCCCACATCCGAGAAATACATCCAGAGTCAGACTATATGTCCTCACCATGCTGGCTAATGTGACTATAGAAGACTAGATTCCATAACATAGATGACCTAGCCCATATAATTTCATCTTGCCAAAAATTAAATTAAATCAACAATTAATATCTAAAAATCAACTCAAATTTATCTACGAACTTCAAAATTCAAAAATGAACGAAATCCATCAAATACAAACTCGGATACTACCGCTAACATCAATGATTCTAGATTCAACAACCTTTCATCAAAATCAATAATACAACTCAAATTCGACAATAACCCCTTAAATCAAATTCAAATTCGACAATCATCCATCAAAATCAATAATTACAAACTCGAATTCAACAATAATCTATAAAAATCAAATTTAACAACAGAAAATAAAGATAAAACAAATCATGGAAAGGAGTTTTCAAATCGAAGTTAAATAAGATTCTCCAGGGTCGTCCCGGAAATCTCTCAAGGGTTCCTATCTGTGATTGAGTACCTTCAAAATATATCTTAATCCTACTGCAGGCTGTAGTGGTACTCGAGTTCGAATACCACTACACTTTAGTCTCGACCTGCATGGGCCACCACTAAAAACGTGTCACGACCCGCACCCTAGATTTAGGGCACGAGAACGTAACGACGCCCAGCCTACGCCGCAGTGTCGGCGGTAGAACGCTGTCCTAGGTCGCAACATCTAACAATATAAAGCTAGCAGTTTATACTCCCCGAATAGGGGTGACATAGCAGATACAACTCAATCACATCTAAGGTAGAGCATGATAAGAATAGATAAAACATGAAATCCAAAATAAATACGGGAGATAGAAGTCTAAGTGTCTAAGATACATGAACCCAGAAGTACATCTCAAAACTCAAATAAAGATACAGTAATCCACAAGGTAAATACAACTCCAGACAAAAAGAAATAACTACCTAAACAAACCCTACTGTGTCTCCTCTAGGCTAGCAGGCACCTCCAGGCTATCTGTAAAATTTATCAACAGGTCCAGTCAGGACTGGAGCGAGCACAGTACATCTCAACAGATCATAGCAGGTTAGAAAACATATAACATGCAGTAAAGTAAGATACATGTACTGAAGAAATGCTGTATGTAAATAGGAAGAGAACTGTAATGTAAATATCTACTATACATAGAGAACTAACAGTGGCTAGTGAGTCAGAGTACGAGATAGCACATGTGAACAGGACAGATTTGCACAGGATGTCGAGGTGCACAGGAATCTACACTATAAAGGAATTGTTCACACGACTACTAGCACTCCCCCGTATCCCCAATTAATACACAAGAATCTAAACAGGTTATGTTATTGCACAGGATATCACATGGGGGCCCATATAGGGTGCATATGATAGTATACATGGGGCTCCGTGAACATGAGAGTACAAGATTCACAGGAGTGCACATGCAATGAAAGCACAGGAGTACATGATGTAAGTGAAACGCACAAGCACAATGTACCTGATGCTCCCGAGGGGGATAACATCGCATGTAGAGATCCATATAGTACCAATCCGTGTGACCAACGTGACAGTACAAGTAAAGTAATCTACTGCAGAAAATAATTCTAAGCAGGATATGAAATGATCAGAAAATGTACTCGCCTCGATAACCTAAACAGCTGATAAGTAAAGGGGAGGTCCCACTGAAGCCACAGAGTCCTATTTAAAGCAACACAGGTTACAAGGTGTTCAAGTTGAAATAAATAAAACTATACTAGCCATCTATATTATTCTAGGTTCTTCTAAGTCAAAACATCTCTAGGTCGACTCCGGTCAATAATCTAGTCAAACTAGGTCAAGTGTTGACTTACAGTTGACTTTGGGTCAACTGGTCAACTCTGGTCAAACAGGGTCAATTCTAGTCTAATATAAAGTGTACTTCGTTATTTGTACGTCGAAACTTACGACACGCAAATCGAGATAAGAAGATTATCGGTAAGGTTGATAATCTTATTATAGTTATCCACGTGTCCAACATGCCAATTTCAACGATGTGAGATCACTGGAATTGGCTGATCTCAGTTTCGTTGTACTAATCCCGAAATACGAACATTATATGAATTAATTATTAATTAATTATAAAAAGGTTAAACTTAGAGAAATTATCAACAAACGTTGTCGGACGATGAAATGAACATCGCCAACGTGTCCAGAATGGTCAAATTAGCTAGGATAGCCTACCCAACGGTCCAATTTGGACACAAGGGCAAAAAGGTAATTTCGGGTCAAAACGGTGTCCGTGTCGGAGCCGTTTTGCACCGAAAAATGTGCAAGAAAACAAGTCTATAAAATATAACAAATTATATGTCCACGCAATCAGAATGTCGATACAAACCCAACGGTATCTCCAGAATTGGATTCCGTTGTCCCGATCTCATTTTGGCCCGTTGACCAGAACTTGGAATTCCGATTTGCACGGAAATGCGTGCCGGAGCCAAAGTTCTCAAAACTCAGCAAACTACCTGTCAACGAGTCCAGAATGATGATACGAACTCAACGGTATCTCCGGAATTGGATTCCGATGAGCCGATCTCAAAAAGTCCCGTTGATCCAGAATGTGGGACCCGTTTTGCACCGAAAAACGTGCCCGGGCCCACGTTCTCCAAATCTAACAAATTTTATATGAAAACATGCCAGAACGACGCCACAAGTCTAATGGTGGTGTCAGAAATAAAATCTGGAGTCCCGTGTTCAAAAATAGAATTTTACAAGTTAGAAATTATGAATTCGGACGGCCAACTTTGGCGTCGAATTCAACCAATCAAACAAGCTCACAATGAAACGAAACTGAAGGGGTAGCAAGAGGGTTATACCAGCTTTGCACTGGAACTGGTAGCACGCCAAACGGAGCTGCGGTGGAGGAGATACAAGCTGACGAAGTTGGCCCCGCAAAACTGTCCAAATTTAATACAATTTAAACGGTCAACTTGGTGGCCGGTTTTCATGTATCAAACGATAAAATTAACGGACGAAAATTGACATGAGCGAAGGTGGATATACCGAGATTGCGACGAAGTGAAGAAATCGCCGATCCAACGGTCGGATCTCCGGGAAATCGCGCGCGAAGTTGCTGCGACGGGGCGTGATTTCAGCGTCGTTTCCGAGCTCGTCACGACGGGACGTCGTACAAAACGCACGAATCGCCTCGACGGCGCGTCCCGGAGGACGGTGGCCGCCATGGGAGGGGAGCCAAGGGTGGCGGGCGCCCGTGGAGGGTGGTCGACGGCGACCACAGCGGCGGTGGCGCCGGCGGTGGCGCCATGCACGCGCGGGCGTGCGCGCTCGGGCTGCGACAGCCGCTGCTGCGTTTATGAGGCAGCGCTGCACTGCTGCTGTGGCGGCGCTGCGCCGACCACGGCGAGCAGCGAGGCGGCGGTGGCGAGCCCACGATGAGGTGGCGGTCGCGAGATGGACGAGGGTGGTGGAAGAGATGATGGTGGTTGTGAAGGTGGCGGATATGGTGGTGATGAGTTCGCATGGAGGAGGAGGAGATGGAGAGGAGGAGGAATGAGATAGAGAATGGTGGTGGGTGGCGCCATGGCCGACGGCCAGGGGCTGTGCTCGGGTTTGAAGGAGGTCGGGGAGAGAGAGGTATGGTGATGGTATTGCTTTGCTGTTGGAAAATTGCATGGTTGTTTGAAAATAAAGTAAGAGAGAGAGAGAAGAGATAAGGATAATAATAAAAAGTGAAATAGAGAGAGAAATGTTGCTTTTGGGAGTTAGGGCCGGCCACTCCATTGGGGAGGGGCTGCTATGAATATGAGAGAAAAAGTATGGTGAGGATTGATTTAAATAATCCAATGGCTAGGATTCATTAGGAATTAATTGGTCATTCCAATGGAAATTAAATATTAAAAATTCCCAATAAATATAGGAAAAATGGGTGGAAGAATACTCGATATTTTCGGCAAGAAAATACGAGGGTGCTACGATGGAGGAAATCACGGAGCTGGACTGGACTCGGTGGAGCCGGATTGGGTCAAAACTGGACATTGTGCAAAAATCGAATTAAAATTAGACGTTGATGATCATGTGTAAATAAGTAGCACATGGGGATTCCAATAAATGGGACACAAGCGGCGGACGGGTAGTAGGCTCAAAGTGGGCCATGTCCATAGTTGGGGCTGACAGGTTTTGGTCGACAGGGGACCCACAAATCGAGTTGGAAAATGAATGTGACGCCGTGGCGTGAAATAAAATTGGGTCACGCGTCGAAAAAGTTGTGCGAATCAAATGGAGCCCAAAATGACATGAATGAGTGGGAAACGAAGGTCATGGGTGACGAGCGTCTCGAGTAGATCATCAATGAGGAGTTGGTTTCAAGGAAATGACTGGTCTGGCGCTCCCAATTTAAATGTCATGGTAACGCGCTGAAAATGATCAAGAAAAAAAGTAGAAAAAATAAATATCAATCAAATGGTCTAAACCAACCCGAAGTTCAGCGAAGCAGAAAGAGCACAAGAGAACAAGTTTGGATGGGACACTATATACCGTCGTGAAGGTAATCGTGTCCACTCCAAAACCCGTGAAGAAGATTTCCAGAGTAGAACATCCCTGATACTCCAATTATCAATGGCATGAAAAAGTACACTAACAGATAAATAAATAGAATGAAATATTTAATGACACCAAACAATCAGAAAATAAATAAAATAAAAAAAAATCAACCCGAATTTCAGGGTGCTAACAGTATATTATTGGTATCGGTGATGTTGGTAAGTCTCCCTATCCTGTAATTAAGGATGTATGTTTGGTTACCGAGTTGAAACATAACCTACTCAGCATAAGTCATCTAGCTGATCATGGTTATGGCATCAACTTTGGCAAAGATAAATGTACTATAGTTGATGGCTCAACTGGATACAATATCAAGATTATCCACAAAGAAGCTAGTACGCGGTTTATCGGACATTATATTCAAGAAGGATTCGGTATGCAGTCAATGTGAAAGGAACAAAGCTACCAGATCCACTTTCAAGTCAGTAAACGCAGTATGTACTACTAGACCTCTACAATTGCTTCATATGGACTTATTTGGTCTTAGCAGAGTTGCTAGCCTCGGAGGTAAACTTTATGCTTTCGTAATTGTAGATGATTTCTCTAGATACACGTGGGTATATTTTTTGACATGCAAGAATGATGAATTATCCGAATTTGTCGCCTTTTGCAAGAAAGTTCAGAATGAAAAAGGTTACATGATCACTCGCATTAGAAGTGATCATGGTGGCGAATTCGAGAATGCTGATTTTGAGCAATTTTGTGACACACACGGTTTTATTCATGAGTTCTCCTGCCCTAGGACTCCACAACAAAATAGAGTTGTGGAACGTAAGAACAGAACTCTAACCGAAATGGCCAGAGTGATGTTAAACCAGTTTAGTCTACCCAAATATTTTTGGGCTGAAGCTGTCAACACAGCTTGCTTTGTTCTCAATAGAGTTCTAATTCGACCCAAATCGAAGAAGACTCCATTTGAGTTATGGTTTGATAGAATTCCTTCAGTTTCATACTTTAGAATTTTTGGTTGTAAATGTTTTATTCTTAACACAAAAGACAATTTGGGAAAATTTGATGAAAAGGCCGATGAAGGTATATTTTTAGGTTATGCGGCCAAGAGCAAAGGATACAGAGTCTTCAACAAACGTACCATGATTATCGAAGAGTCAATCAATGCCACCGTTGATGAATTTAATCAAATGACGATTGATGACAATGACGAAGATACATCTGTACCAAGCTCAACTCCAGCTGATTCTCAACCAAGCTCTGCACTAGCTGAACCTCCTAGAGAAGATCTAGGAACCAGCTACCTTCAGAATGAAGCAAAAAGGTTGAAATTTACAGCAAATCATCCAAAGGATTTGGTAATTGGTGATATTACCAAGGGAGTAAGTACTCGTACATCCTGTAGAGATATTGTTTCTAGTGTTGCATTTATTTCACAGCTAGAACCCAAAACTATTGATGAAGCATGTAGTGATAGTTTTTGGATAGATGTTATGCAAGAGGAATTAAACCAATTTGAACGGAATCAAGTTTGGGAACTTGTTCCCAGGCCTGTTGATCATCCGGTCATTGGCACCCGTTGGGTATTCCGAAACAAACTGAATGAGAATGGTTTAGTGACTCGTAATAAGGCTCGACTCGTAGCTCAAGGATACAATCAGGAAGAGGGTATCGACTACGATGAGACTTATGCCCCAGTTGCGAGATTAGAATCTATTCGCATGTTATGTGCATTTGCATGTTTTCATGATTTCAAACTTTTTCAAATGGATGTCAAGAGTGCTTTTCTAAATGGCTTTATAAAAGAAGAAGTTTTTGTAGCACAACCTCCGGGTTTCACGGATTTCAAATATCCTGACCATGTTTTCAAGTTGAATAAAGCTCTATACGGTTTAAAACAAGCCCCTCGTGCTTGGTATGATCGTCTAAGCTCTTTTCTACTTGACAATGGCTTTTCAAAAGGAAAGGTTGACACTACACTATTTATTAAATCTTTTAATGGCAAGCTGCTTTTAATTCAAATCTATGTTGATGATATCATATTTGGATCCACTGATGAATCTCTTTGTCAAGAATTTTCTAAGTGTATGCAGAATGAGTTTGAAATGAGCATGATAGGAGAGCTGAAATTCTTTCTCGGATTGTAAATCAAACAAACTGATAATGGGACATTCATAAATCAAGCCAAGTACACAAAAGACTTGTTAAAGAAGTTCGATCTGGACAATGTCAAACCTATTGGCACTCCAATGGCAACTTCAACAAAGCTTGATTCAGATGAACAAGGCAAGCCAATCGACACACGTAAGTATCGAGGTATGATTGGTAGTTTACTTTCTTTAACTGCTAGTCGTCCAGATATAATGTTTAGTGTTTGCCTGTGTGCACGTTTTCAAGCTAACCCAAAGGAATCACATCTGTCCGCAGTTAAGCGTATCTTCCGATACCTTAAAGACACTTCTTCTGTTGGCTTGTGGTATCCCAAAATTAAGTCCTTTGACCTTATTGGTTATTCGGATGCAGATTTTGCTGGATGCAAAGTTGATAGAAAAAGTACAAGTGGCACATGTCATTTCTTAGGCAAAGCTTTAGTCTTTTGGTTTAGTAAAAAGCAAAATTCTGTAGCCCTATCAACAACAGAGGCTGAGTACATCGCCGCAGGACATTGTTGCGCTCAGATTTTATGGATGAAATAAACCCTAGAAGACTATGATTTATTTTACACACATATTCCCATTTTTTGTGATAACACGAGCACTATTAATTTGACTAAGAATCCAGTATGTCACTCTCGTACTAAACATATCAAGATTAGACATCATTTTCTTAGAGATCATCATCAAAATGGATATATAAACCTTGTGTACATAGATACTGAAAATCAATTAGCTGACATCTTCACTAAACCTCTAGCGGAAGATCGTTTCAATTATTTACATCGAGAATTAGGAATTTTGGACGTCAATAATATTAATTGATTCTGTTTTATGATTATATCTCAATACGCAAAAACTGTGTTAGAGACAAGCCAATAATCTGTCACCACAACTACGGTTGAAGCAAAGCGGTATTTAAGAGTTCCCCGATGAACCTCCGCCAGCTGGGACAGTACTCCTACAGCTAATCTGAGACATTCGTTGTGTAAAGACATTTAATTCATAAAATATTATTATTAATTATGTTATTTGAAGGCTAAAATAACTAATCTTTGAATTAAATATTTGAAATGAGACAATGATGACGAGGATAGTGATGAGGAGATGTGATTTGATTTTTTAGTGACATTCTATTGTATACTTGGAAATGCTCCAATATTCCAAGTTTTTATCATTATTTCTTTTTATCAATACTTTTGATATTTATCAGCACTTTGTAGTATACTTTCAGTACTTTTTCATAGACATGCTTATGGTGTTGCTTTTATGATATTTCAGCACTTTGTTTTAAGCACTATCTCTTTATACTGCTTTTTCATTACAAACTGCCCGTGAAATAGCATGCCTGAGATTTCTTTTATGTTTTTTGAAACAATAGCATGACTGTGATAATATTCTTTAGAAACAATAGCATGCTTATGATGATAATTTGTAGAAACTTTACATGCCTGTGATGATGTATATCTACTCTTTATTTATTATGTTTTCTCACTATTTGTTCCTTATGCATTAATTGCGGGGGAGCCTTCTCTTGTGCAATTATTTTGCTAAGTGACAAAGGGGGAGAAAATTAAAGATCTAACATAACATATTTTTTTTGAGTTAAATACAGGACATGAACAATTTCACGTTTTGATTCTTTTTGAACAAGCTTAATGTTATATCATTCATAGTTTGTCAATTATCAAAATGGGGGAGATTGTTGGCCCATTGGTCATATGGTCAACCTGATTTTAATAACTGATCAAACTCTGTCTCGATATACAAAGCTAGTTGGGACATCTCGGTTTCTTGGACATAAGCAAGATTGGCTATCCACTCCGTTCAAGACTGAAGATCTGTTTGCCTACTCGAGTCTGTATTTCCTATGCAATGTAATTTTCATTTTATTTGAGTCTAGGAATATGTTGTACACCGAGTCGTACTGGCAAATAGGCTATCCCCAAAATAGTTCAAAATGTTTTTAAAAATGACCTATCAAATCTTTACAAAAAGGTTTTCAAAAGGTTTTCAAAAATCACCAAAACCTATTTTTAAAACCCTAACCTAACCCTGACAGAACTCGGCCAGAGTTCGGCCAGAGTTCGGTTAGTGGCCGTTGTGATTTTGAATCTCTGGAACTTGGTCCTCCTGCAGTTGCGGATTTGACCGAGATTTGCTCAAAGAGTTCTGCCCGAATTCTGCCCGAATTCTGACAGAAGTCTGCCTTTGGAACTCCTATAAATAGAGAAGGATTTCGATCATTTCAACTCACTCATTCACTTTCAATCTTCTCTCTATCTAAAGCTTTCAGTCTTCCAAAGAGTTTTCTAGAGCTTTCAATTTTAGATCCCAAGCCAATTACAATCCTCTAGTCAATTTGCCAGTACGGTACGGTCTAGAAGTTTCTGAGAGATTGTAATCAGAAGGCTTGATTGAAGAATACCTCTTCACATTTGAAGTTGGACGAGTTCTTCGTATCAAAGCTCGCGTTGTAGAAGTTGCAAGGACTTCGTAAGAAAACTTGCGGTTTTTCCAATAGTGGATTCAACTGGTAGCAAGAGTTCTACCGACTGGATTAGTCCTCAACAGAGGGATACCAGTATACATCGCTGTCTTTGCGTTTGCTCTCTTAACTTTGCCTTTACATTATTTCAGTTGTGATTAATATTCTGTGATTGTGCTGCTAACATTTTTATTTAGCATTATTCCGCTGCCAACTCTATTCACCCCCCCTCTAGAGTATTATACTTTATTATTTCGTTCCTACACTATCGTATGTATACATAAGCTGTAAAGTGTAGAAAGCCACGACACTAATCTCATCCACAAATATAGAAGAAAGAATTTATAATAACTTATGAATTATTGTTTACACAAGTCGTTGGGCAGAGACAAATCTACTACGAACAAAGAGAATACAAAATTAAGAAATTTGTCGAACGATTCGAAGACGATTCAAATGCATTCATCCTCGAAGGAATAGAGCAAGTCATGGCCTTGGCTAGAGCACCTGCGAAATATCACAAAAGCACACCTGGAGAAATCACCAGGTCCTTAGAGGGACGTAACAAGACACATAATATCATGCCATAAACTGAATATAGTTAGCACAACAGAAAATTGCAAAAGTCTAAACAGATAAAGGTCCTTAACCATTCTATGTGAAAATGCACTTTGAAGACAATGTTCCACACAGGGGCCTTCCGAAACTAGAAACACGGCGCATTAGCGTTTCAACCGAGGCACTAGTGGCTTCTAGAGAAAAGTAACAAATATATGCACGGCACACTAGCTCTCAGGTGAGTCACTAACGGCAACTAGAGAAAAGTAAATGCACGGCCCACTAGCACTCGACTGAATCACTAAGGGCATCTAGAGAAAAGTAAACGAGTGTAAGCCCCTACGCCTAATAGCTGTCTTCTCCCTCTCCATGCACTACACGTGCTTTATCCACATCACGATATTCCTAATAACTGCTAAGTCTTCTAGACATCCATAACTATTAGCAGTTATATCCTAACGTACGGCCTGTACACATCGATGATCAGTCAGTACGCAAGTCCGCATCTATATGTGACTAACGACTTCGTGGCACACAAGTGTCAAGGCTAATGAATGCGACACACACAAAGGGTGGTCCCTTAAATCTAAGTCAAATGCATCAAGAAAACTAAAGTATAACAATTTGAATCTACATACGATTTTAAAAGAACAATTATTACATTTGCTAAAAATAAATAATAAGTAAAAACATGTATGATATTGAGCAAGTAAATAAACAGTAAGGCAAGGTGTCTTGCCTGATGTGTCGCCTGATGTGGTACGATGATCCGACAAGTCATGTTGGTCCAATAGCCAAGGTCGATGTGAAGGGGTCCAATTTGTGAGAAAATAGGAGTATGATTAGTCATGTTCAAGAGTGATAGACAATGAGAATTTGTAGGGAAAGTAGTACTCTATTTTGAAAATATTTATGATACTTGTAGATTATATTTTAAATGGATCTCAAAATACTATAAAGCTTTATTTTAAATCCCATAAGTATATTTTGAGCTTTCGAGCCAAATTTTGAATATCCTTATAGGGCCAAAACCAATATAATATATATTTTTATCTCAAAATAATTTTAGGAAGTAATTGTATATTTATCTACTGAAAAAAGATAAAATAATACTAGTAATAATCTCAACAATAAATAATAACAAAGTAATATTAATGGTAATAATATACAAAAAAATATTTTAGGTGAATATCTGTAAGGTAGTAGAAAGCCTTAATTAAAAATATGTATTTTATGGGTCAAAAATATATGTATAACTATGTTGCAATATATATAAAATATATAGGTAGTTATATAAATGCTTTTTTTGTAATAATAATAATAAGGATATCAACAATAACTAAAATAGTAATAAGAATAAGAAGAAATAAAAGAATAAAAAGAAAATAACAAAAAGTAAAGTAAAGAAAATAACCTAAGCTAACCAAAAGTTGTTATCAGCACATCTGTGTTGTTCAATAACATGACAATAAAACAAAAAATCAACAAATAAGGAGTTGGTTTTCTTTTTTTGGAAGAGAGAGAGTGGGAACGAAGGAGGAAGAGAGAGAGAGTGTCACGACCCGCACCCGCTTTTCGGACGTGAGCTCGTGAACAAGCCAGCTACGCATCAAGCGGACTCCAGCCCGACTCGAATACGTAAACGCTGTCAAGAGCATTGTAAACTGCCAAATCATGGCAAAATAAATCTATATCTCACATCCACAATAAGTGTACGAAATATGAATGAACACTATGGGTCGTGGTCTGCAGCCCACTAGCATAAATGTTCGATAAGACTCTAAAGAATATAACAAGACTCTATAAACTGAATTAATAAATAGGATATCGCATAATAAGGAATGTAAAGCATGAAAGGATAACAATGTAATATCACTGACAAATACCTGAATTATGAAACACAATCATCTACCATCCCGCTCTGCTAACTAACTCCATGCAACCGCTAAACCTGAAGAGATCATCAGGTCCTCAGGGGACATAGCAAGATACATAAAAACATGCCTATCTAGCAGTTTAATCATGCATAAGAATATAAACAGGATATAAACAAGGAACGACTCTTAACATGGCAAGAGACTACGACCAAAACTGCTAACAAATGACTAACGACAAGTGGCTACTGACAGGTGACAATGAACTGGAATACAAGTAATGGAACTGGGGATTCCCAGGACCCTTCCTTTGGTGTGCGTATTGATCGATAGAAAGTTAAACAGATCTAATACGTGTTCTAACCCTTCATAGGCGGAAACTAGGGTTCACGAATTATACCTGCGGCGGAAAGGAGACAAGTAATTCCTGGCAATCTCGAGCGGACGACCCCAAGATCTTATGCACGTATTCTTTCCTCGAGTTGGACGTAGTGTGGGCGACGATCTCCCAACCTTTTCTTCTCCTTGGCAGCACTCTCTTTCTCTCCTTACGTGAATCACAAATTTAGAGAAAATTTCAGATTTCTGATCTGTAATCTGGCGACCAGAGAATAGAGGATATATATAGACTACGGCAAGGACCATGAGGAGAAATTAGGGTTAGGCCTCCTAACGGATCTGGATATCCCGTGTTCAGCCCGAACACACAATCTAGGCCGATTAACAATAGCTCTGTCCACTAATGATCTATTGTTGCACTACCTCCCTAATCCCAAATTATGTTTGTGGGCTCCTTTTATTATATGCTCGTTTGGCTCCCCATGTTAAGATATCGTATGTCCATCGATCAAATTAAGTTACTGACAACTATATTGATTCGACATCTTTTATCCTTAAGTAGTACCGCTCAACTTTATTTGTCATGTCGGATATAATCCACCTGTAGGGTTTACAAGACAATCCTTATGAGCTCCTTAAGAGGACATCATCAACCCGATGTATCGGGACATGGATTCCATTTATAATCAACAGGCCATCATACATACAATGTTATTACCCAATTCATAGAGGTTGTTGATCCATAATGAATCTCACTCTTTTATGAGTCAAAGTAATGCACATTGCATATACATGTCTATTATTATATCCGGATTAAGAGTACAAGCATCCATAATAACAGAGGTGTTTGTTCTCTTATGTAGTCAGTACAAAGAGAACAACCTCAAGTGGTCCTGTTCAATACACACAAAGTATATTAGTGTAAACCTATAGTCAAGATAGACTAATACCAGATTACACTACAACATTTCCAATAGATTGTCCAAGTCCATCTAGGTTGTGAACTATTTATATACTCCATAGGAAACTAATAATATGATCTTCTGTGTGACACCACACACCATATTATCTACAATATAGAATATCAGACATTTGCATTAACACTTGCAACAAATACAATATGCAAACATTTTCCCATATGATTCTCATTCAAAATTTAAGAAAATAAGGTTACTACAAAAGTGATGCTTTTAGTATATAACCCTAACAACAAGAACAAATACACGTAACTGAACTGCTGGATGAACAAGTGAACACGAGATCAATGTAATACCAAACCCTCACCCTGAGTGGACTCATTGGTTTGAACTAATCACTAACCCTCACCCCGAGTGTGGACTCACAGGTTAGTTCACGGCAAGGCACCCTCGTCCCGAGTGTGGACTATTTGGTACAAATAAACAAGTCAATATCCTCGTCCCGAGTGTGGACTCACGGATGTAAATAGATCAAGACAATCACCGTCGTCCCGAGTGTGGACTCTCTGGTGCAAATAGTCAACCCTCGTCCCGAGTATGGACTCTCTGGTTGAGAAAATAATAACAAGGATTTAGCAGTTCAACTACACGTACTCGTTTATGACATGACTCAAGGAAGGTACAGGTGAGACAAGGTGAAACTCATTCAAGGCATAGGTAAGGACTGCTCTAGCATGGACTATAATGTGAACAAGCTGGTATACTACACTATCAAGTCAAGCAAGATAATAAACAGGTGAACATGGTATGAAAAAAACATATCAAGTCAAATTAACTAGAGAACTAAAGATAACATATAAATCCATAGCAACGAGAGAAACTGAAAGATAACATGATAACAATCGGAAATCTATAAGCATAATAATAGACTGTAGAGGGAGGCAAGTTATCTTGCCTGGTAGTAGCACAGAGATCCAATAACATCTCGTCAAACGACGAGCCACAAATGCCAACTCTCACAATAGTCTCCCAGGGCTAAACAGATATTGCCAATATTCTTAGAATATTCAAATTAACTAGAATTGCCTGTCCTTGAGTCCAATTTTGGACACAGGGGCAAAATGGTAATTTTGGGTCAAAACGGTGTCCACCGTTGGACCCATTTTGCACCGAAGAGCGTGCCAGAGTCAATGGTCTCTAAAGTCATCAAACTATATGTCTACATATTTGTTTTGATGATATGAATCCAATGGTATATCCAGTTTTGATTCCGGTGGGCCATGCATAAAATCGCCCGTTGAGTCAGATCGTGGAGCCCGTAAAACGGCGATCCGATCAACTGTCTCAGAATTGGACCAAACTTGGCAAACAGGACCAGAAAAATAACACGGTCCTATTGGCGTAAGTTTCATCTCGAGGTAACGAATGTGCACGAAGTAATTGACTAATTTACAAAGGGTCCGATACGGGGTATCTCGACAGATACGTTCGATTTCGCGCACGTACAACGAAATCGAGTTTCGTCGAATTCCCACACGTCCACAACCTCCGTACATATCTTTCGATACTTACGGATTGCGACCACGTCGCTTGATTTATCGGGACGTACGTCGTACCAGAGATTTTTATTGAAATTTAGGGTTTTGAAGACTGGGTTTTTCTCAATTTTTGGAACAATTTTAATCAGAAAACAATCACAAAATGGGTAAAATAATTAATGGTATTTATACTCGGTTATATAGGCTATGAATCTATTCAAGTAGATTCCTTAAATCTAGTAAAACATGGCAGTTATCTGCCTTCCAAAACATAGTATCGGGCTCAGTTTCTACTGTTCAATATGAACCGTTTTTCTCGATTTTTACTCGATCTTTTACTGGTGTATATTTTGAATGAATTAAAACTAATTGATAGGATATGGAGTGGGTAGGGTTGTGATCTCACCTGAAGAAATAAATCGAAGAACGATGGCTTGATGAGACAGAAAACATGCTACAAAGTCGAGACTTCGTAGCTGCTACCGCTGCTGCCATGATTATTGCGACTGTTTCTGATGCTGTTCGTCGGCTCTATGGAGCGGCGGCCGGGGTCAGGCAGTCCGGCGGGAGGCGCACGACATGGCCAGGGGTCGAGTGGTCAAGCGGTGCTAGGGTTGTGTGAACAGGGTTAGGGTTTTGGGTGATATATCTTATGCTCTCTCTCTCGGATATATATGTATATATCTGCAGTTGTGTTGGTTTGGAAGGCTCACCAAATTGGATCTTGGTATCTCGCGAGATGTTCCACATCTCGCGAGATATTGAGTGTTTGTTTGTTTTTCTTGGTTTTTCTTTTTTTTCCTTTTCTTTATATATATACCTATATATACATATATAGACTAGCCTACATATATATACATATGCACACACACTGTTTTAGATAAATAATGGAAATTTTATATAAGAAAAATATGAAGGAATTATCTATAGGCAATGGTTGTACGGCCCATATTAATCCATTCACCAATATTTATATAAATAGAACTATATATATTTATATATATATATATATATATATATATATATAAAATAAAAAATTATAATATATATATATATATATATATATATATATATATAACTTAATACTATGTACTATGTATACACATATACACACACAAGTTTATATATAGCCTACAAATTTCCAAAAATCTAAAATGACATTTTCTAAGAAAATGTTATCAAAAAAATGTTATCATATACTCGAAAACAAATTATCAATTTTATACCAATACATATATATTATATCTATAACACTCATTTGTATAAAATTACTTATTTATCCACTAAAATAAACACACTAATTAAATTACACCCATAACTATCTACAGGGACATTTATGGACGTACTACATATCTACATGGGCTTGGGCCTAGTGTGGGTCTAGTCCGGACTAGTTTGGTATAACCGAGTTTACTAAAAGTCAATAATCATAATAATAAATAATTTATTTATTTATAGGGGTCATGTCACAACTAGCCTGGTTTTCCTAGTTCGAACACACCTATGGCTTGGTCTTCCCTACCATAGCTAAAACACTAGTCAAGGCACACAGCTACACTATCCGTGCCATGATTTCTAGTCATCTTGTACACCAAATATTAACAATGGCTAAGTTCATCTATCGTAATAATTAACTAAATAATTATTTATAAAAATCTAAATATCACCATTTAAATCAAATAAATAATAATAAAAAAATTTGAAAAATTTTTGGGAAGGGAGGCTATAAAGAGGGAGCAAAAGGTTACCGGAGAGGGGTTTCTGACCTTGGTGGATAAGATGGTAGCGCGGTGGCGGGATTTTCGCGCGCGGCTCCGGTGCGAGGGGATGCCTGGCGCTTGGCTGCCAGGGCGGGATCCACAGGAAGGCGGCGCAAGGGAGCAGTCGGCACGGCGTCGGGGCGCACCGCAGGCGGTCATTCGAATTTCGGTCGGTGGGGACGGGACGAGGCGCGACGGCGGACAGTGCGGCCGGTCCTGGTCGTCGGCGATGAACGCGACAGGCGGCGCCTCGCCGACGCCCGACGAGAACTCAGGTGAGGGGGTTCGGCTCTTTTTTTTTGATGGAAGATGATGATTGGTAGCTACGGTTGGGGTGGTCGCAGCGATAGATGTGGCGAGGGTCTCGACGGTGGTGGTGGTGTGGATGATGGTGTTGATGATGGTGTGGTCGGGTATGGGGGTTGAAGTGCTGGTGGTCGGCCGGAGTGGCCAGGCGGTGGCGGTGATGACAGCGGGTGTGGACGGCGGATGATTGAAGCTGTGGAGTGTGGTGGTGATGACGACCACGGCGGGGTGGTAACGGTGGTGTTGGTTGCAATGGAGGCTGAGAGTATGGCGGCGGTGTCGGAGACGACAGGAGGAGGAGGAGGAGCAAGTTTATCTGTGTGCCGGGTTGAGTTTCGTCATTGTCGGGAGTGTCCGACACGATATGGGTTGGTGTCCAGGGCTGTCGGACATGGGGTCAAAATCTGTATATGTAAAAATAACGGATAGTGGATGGAGAATGGCGACGACACTGACACGATGCATATCTGGATTATGGTGGAAATTGGGTTGGTAAAATTATGGAGAAAAGAGAACAAGAGGGCTCTCCTTATATAGGAGGTAAAAACCGTTTTTAGATATGGACTAGTTTGATTTAAATCCCCATGTAGATTTAAAACTAATTTAATCCAATCCAAAGTAATTTAAAATTAATTTAATCCAATCCAAATCGATCTAGATAAATCATACTTTTTATTTAAAAGCATTTAAAATAAAGTTAATAAAATCTTTTCTAATTTAAATTCACATATTTACTCTAATATAAATTCAAATAAAATTTCAATATCATTTTCATAAATTATAAAATATAGTACGTAGACTCTATTTTTAATTTAAAGATATTTTAAACTAAAGCCAATATAATCTTTTCTAATTTAAATCATCATAATTAATTAAATATTAAATTAAACAAATTTCCAAGTAATGTTTTATAAATAATAAAAATATATTAATAAATAATTTTGAAATTCACAATAACTTTAAATATTTGGAATACATTTTTACAAATAAACAAAACAATTAGTTTTCGAAAAAAAATCAAAGTGGACAATGAAATAAATTTCATGTCACTTGCACACAAATAGTCTATTTTTACACAAGCAATAGTTTTTTTCTAAATTATCATTTGTATTATAAAATAAAATCGCCTTCTTTATAAGTAAATAAACAAATAAAGGTTTGGCAATCTCGACGCGACACAATAAAAATATACTTATTTTCTATACGAAGAATTCTTTTAATAAAATATTTGTATATAAAAATATATACCAACTCGCAATTTCGCATGCTACATACAAATACGAAAAATGTGAACTTGTACGAGACGTACAATTACAAAAAAAATCGATACCAAATTAAAAAAAAAAATCGTAGTAAAAATTTACGGGTTTTACATAATCATCTCTGGACCAAGCATCTGCCTCTCGCCTATATCATCCCATGCTAACGGGGATCTGCACTTTCTGCCGTACAAGGCTTCAAAGGGCACCATTTGGATACTGGCCTGGAAACTATTGTTATAGGAGAACTCCACGAGATGCAGGTGATCTTCCCATGAACCATCGAAGTCGAATGTACATGACAGCAACATATCTTCAAGAGTCTGGATCGTGTGTTCTGACTGACAATCTGTCTGCGGATGAAAAGCTGAACTGAACTTGAGACGAGTCCCCGAACTCTTCTGAAGACTCCGCCAAAAGTGCGATATAAATCTCGAATCTCTGTCGGATACAATACTGACTGGAACTCTATACAATCTGACAATCTGCCTGAGGTACATCTCTGCAAGCTGATCCGTCGACTGGCCAATTCTGAAAGGGATAAAATGAGCTACCTTGGTGAGTCTGTCAACTATAACCCATATAGCATCTCTTCTAGCTGGGGATTTAGGTAACCCAGTTACAAAATCCATGGTAATGTGCTTCTATTTCCATTCTGGGATCGGTAAAGGTTGAAGAAGTCCAGCTGGTCTCTGATGTTCAGTCTTAACTTGTTGGCAAACTAAACAACGAGAGACAAACCGGGCTATCTCCCTCTTCATGCCATTCTACAAAAAATGATGACGGATATCACGATACATCTTCATGCCGTCGGAATGAATCGAATACTGCGAACTGTGAGCCTCTGCCATGATCTCTTGCCTGATATCACCACCGGGTACACAAAGATGCCTTCCATATCGTAGTGTACCATCCTCATGAATACATAACTCTGCTCTCCGTCCTGCTACACATTCTGTCCTAAGCCGCTGAAGCTTAGAATCCGTTGACTGAGCTAACTTAATCCTCTCAACTATACTGGACTGAACTTGCATACTGGCTATCAATGCCACACTGGTGGAAAGAACAACCTTAATACCCATCTTCTGAAGATCTGCTAACAACTCTGGCTGTGCTGTTAGAAAATAAACTCCGGCTCTCCTGCTTACTGCATCTGCAACAACATTGGCCTTCCCAGGATGATACTGTAGGTTGATGTCATAATCCACAAGTAGCTCTTGCCATCTCCTCTGACGCATATTAAGATCCTTATGGGTAAACACATACTTAAGACTCTTATGGTCGGTGAAAATCTCCACCCGATCTTCATATAAATAATGTCTCCAAAGCTTAAGTGCGAAAACCACCGCTGCTAACTCTAAGTCATGGGTTAGGTAATTCCTCCCGTGATCACGAAGCTGACATGACGCATAAGCTACTACTTTACCATGCTGCATCAAGATGCATCTCAATCCCTTGCCGGAAGCGTCACAATAGACTGTAAATCCTCCAGTCCCATCTGGAAGCGTGAGAATGGGTGCCGTCATCAATCCTTGCTTCAACTTCTCAAAAGGCGTAAGTACATGTTCTTCTACTAATGATACTGATGTTGCAGCTAATATAGATTTTATATCTCAAGTAGAACCTAAGACTGTAGCAGATGCATTTAACGATAAATTTTGGATTGATACCATGCAAGAAAAACTAAATCAATTTCAGAGAAACCAAGTTTGGAAACTTGTTCCTGAACCTATTAGTCAATCGATAATTGGTACCAAATAGGTGTTCTGAAATAAACTTAGTGAGGATGAGCAAGTTCTACGCAATAAAAGCAGGTCTAGTGGCACAAGGTTATAATCAAGAAGAAGGTATTGATTATGATGAGACATATGCTTATGTTGCTAGATTAGAAGCTATTTGTACGTTTTGTGCATTTGCATGCTTTCACAATTTTAAACTTTTTCAAATAGACGTGAAAAGTGTATTTTTAAATGGCTTTTTAAAAGAGGAAGTTTTTTTGTGAAACAACCCCCTGGTTTTAAAGATTTTTAAAAACTCGATCAAATCTTCAAACTTAGGAAAGCACTCTATAGACTCAAACAAGCAGCTCATGCTTGGTATGAATGCTTAAGTGCCTTCTTACTTGAAAATAGTTTTTCAAAAGGAAGAGTTGATACTAGTTTATTTATCAAGTCTTCAGATGATTGTATTCTTCTTGTGCAAATTTATATAGATGACATAATATTCGATTTTACTAATAAAAAACTCTGTCAAGAATTTACCAAGTATATGTAGAGTGAGTTTGAAATGAGTATGATGGAAGAGCTAAACTACTTTCTAGGACTCCAGATCAAACAGCACTCACAGGGAACATTCATCAACCAAACTAAGTACACGAAAGATTTACTGAAGAAATATGACTTTGACAATGTAAAGCATATCGGGACTCCAATGGCTTCATCAACTCAGCTTGACAATGATGAAAGTGGCAAACCAGTCGACCAGCGTAAGTATCAAGGTATGATTGATAGTTTATTATATTTAACTACTAGTCATCCTGATATAATATTTAGCATTTGCATTTGTGCTAGATATCAAGCTAATTCTAAGGAATCACACTTATGCGCCGTTAAGCGTATCTTCCGATACCTTAAGGCCTCGTTTGGTTCGCGGAATTATCGAGTTGGGAAAGGAAAGTGATTACTTTCCTATGTTTGGGTGCCAAAGGAATTGAGGAGGAAAGGAAAGTGATTCCCAATGGAAGAAAAATTAGGGAGGAAAGTGATTCCATCCATTCAAGCAAGGAATCACTTTCTCACATTGAAGTATTCACTTTCCTTTCCAAATTCCTTGGCATTTCCAAACATCGGAAAGGAAAATCAATGGGAATTGTAATTTCCCAAAGGAAAGAAAATGCTAAGGAATTGATTTCCTTTCCCTTCCATTTCGCGAACCAAACGAGGTCTAACGGAACTTCTACAGTCGGCTTGTGGTATCCTAAAACCACATCTTTTGACCTAATCGGTTATTTAAATGCAGATTTTGCATGATGTAAAGTAGACTGTAAAAGTACCAGTGGTACGTGTTATTTTCTAGGAAAAGCTTTAGTCTCCTGGTTTAGCAAGAACCAAAATTCTGTAGTACTATCAACGATTGAGGCTGAGTATATCGCCACAGGACGTTGTTGTGCTCAAATTTTGTAGATAAAGCAAACCCTAAAATTAAGACTACAATCTGCATTACACAAAGATTTCCATATATTGTGATAACACTAGCACGATTAATTTGACTAAGAACCCTGTTTGTCACTCACACACGAAGCACAAGAGATACATCATCACTTTTTACATGATCACCAACAACACGGGATATTTGCTTAGAATTTATTGACATAGATCATCAATTAGCAGATATTTTCACAAAATCGCTGGCTAAAAACCGTTTCAATTATCTGCGATTCGAATTAGGCATACTTGAATTTTCAGATTCATAATGCGTTATGTTTAATAGAAATACTTAAAACTTAAGTTTTTGAGATTTATTAATTGAAGTTATTTTGGGTACAAGCCGAAAAGGCCCTTCTGTCAAAAATACGTAAAAGTCTAAGCGACACGGAGCCAAGTGTCTTCAGACTACCGCTAGCTGGGATCCGACCCCTACAGCTAACCCAAGTAATGGATGTTACTAAATTGAAGAATTAAAAGTTATTAAGTATATTTTTTATTCATTATGCATCAAATGAAATATAAAAACAAGTGGCCAAACTCGGACAGAACTCGGACCGAGTTCGGGCCGAGTTCAATTAACGTCGGTTCAGTTTTCCATAACAGCACAGCCGGCCCTAGCCCCCTTTATAAACTCATCTTATTCTTTTTTTCCTCAATCTGAACACACAAACCTCCAACCTAAATTATTCAACCACCTTTTCAAAGCTCCTTTCTCTTATCTTCTTAGATCTAAAAAGCTTAAGAAGGTGACCTCCATTCCTTTTTACTATTCTTTTGAGGTATATTTTCATCCTTCTCCTTTTCAAATTTTATGGCTCCTAAACTTTTCAAGGAAAGGAAAGGAGAGTCCGCGGCTTCGTCTTCTACCTCTGAATATGAACCCACCAACGTGTTCAATCCTGTTCGTACTACCGACAAAGAGGAATATGATGTGACCCTATTTTCGTCTATGTAAATAGCGGACTCTTGGTTTGACGCCTTTCATTTTCGGTAAATATGCCTCGGACGATCAGTCAACTTCACTATCTTCTCGGAGTGCGCCTCCACTTTTGAAAACTTAGGTCTCAGGGATTTCTTTGAAACTTTTAGTGATATTTATGATAATGACGTTCGTATGTTTTTGTTATGCCCCAGTACCGGAATACGGGGATGGACGTAGGCCAGCTATACTGTATAAGGTATGAAGATGTCATACAACAATCATGGTTGTCAATCTTGTTGGGTATCCTAGCATGCAAGCAGTCTTTGGCCTAAATCTGATCTCATGTCCACAGGCAATAACAATGAAATAACAGCAAGAAGAATAATCCTATGAAAAGCAGGAAATACTCATGTGATAATCAGAAAGTCTACAATAAGAAATGGTGTAGACAATAATACCTTTCCACACAGTTCCCACATGGTCTGGAACTGAAGCACATACTCCAAGTCAATTCTGGAAGGTCCATAGGGTCGGTCACTAGCAATCTAGGAACAATCCAGGGTTGGTCAGGCCAACCGCAGCAAGTACCAGAAAGGAAGGCTCAAGGACGGAAGAAAAAAAACCAGCATAATATAATATATGTCATGAAATACATATATGGATAGCAGTAATGAAGGTAAAGGATCATGCGGTACCAACGCACGATAATAATCCACTACTAATGCAACTAAATAACCAACAAATCATCACAATCATCCTAACAACTACTAATGCCTACATCGCCAACTAGATCCGTAGTCTGCCATCGAAACAATAATCCACCCCTACATCAAATAAGAATAAGGGAATGAATTACCGCACCGGGACGGCGTTACGTACCAGCCAGCTTAGCAAGCAGCAAGCCATACAATTTAGGTGAAAAAGCGGCCATTCAAATGTCTACGGCTATTTATGTGGAGGTTGGGTTACCCTAACAATGCAATATAGAAATCCTCAGATCGTGCTGTATCCAGCAGGGCTAGCAAGGCCAAATAATTCGTAGCACATAGGTAAGCACCGGTCCCTCGAAAGGCCACTGCACGAAACAGATCAGTCATATAACACATACACATATAGTAGTCAGATACTACCGTCCACTAATGCGGACGATAACAATATCCATGGCGGCCAGCCCGACGCGTCAGGACGGGGACTGGGGCGGCCGGTAATGCATGATCTCGAGATTCTATTCCCTCCAAATGTTTATACCATTTTAAGTTAACTAGATTAATCATACATTTATCTGGAATCACATGTCGTGGTCGCATGCTCATCCTCCTACATGTCGTGTCTCAACACGAGAACACTAAGTACAAATCCATATCGGCTCAAAAAGTCCCAAATGGTGATTCATTGTTAGTGCAATACAATAAACAAGCAATCAATCCTAACCACGCTAAGACTACAGGCCAACTACCATATCTGTGCTGGATGATGAATATACTACCATCTAACACGTAGAATCATGTAGCACCTCAGTGCATGCATAGAATAGCACCTCAGTGCATATGTAGGATAGCACCTCGGTGCACACATAGAATGGTATCAGCACGGGTACAAGCGGTCAAGTCAGAAACATAATTAATTAGTCAGTCACATGAAATCCTCTGTCTACCTCGTGGCAGGGGTATAATATCAGGTACGCGATTGGGATCTCTATTATAACATTATCTCAAGTACACGTGGAAGCCTACAGCTCTAATCATCCAGTCGGTTTATCTACCGGATCAATCTATAGTCCTCCATCTACGAAGGAATAAATATCATGTCAGGAAAGACGATCACTAGGTACTAAGCTAACCACTATAAACAATACTAGGTCCTCTGGCTCACAAGAATCCTCTATGATTACAGGCTACAAGCAACTAAGTCTCCCAACTACCGGGATACAACAATGGTGCCATGTTTTGGGCGTTTAGGAAGTCGAGTAAAAATCATGTAATGATGCCCTCTATATTCTACTTGTTCCACGAAACACTCGCACAATCATCAAAATCCAGGAATCCACATAGTCATATCAGATCAAATTAGAACATCATCAAAAGGAATGGCAACACTATCCAAGAATCCATGTGAGTCTATCAAATCAAGGTCCCGGGATCATACCCCCTATAAAACAAAATCCTCAAACATATCCAAAGTCGTAGTCCCGATACACAGGACAACTGCCAGCCCTATCTAGCTAGATTATGATAACTTCTAGAATGAATGGTCAAGGGACAAGAATATATTAATTAATGTCGGCGAAAAATGGTAAGGATTGCATGAACCGCTCTAGAGAAGATCCACAACCCTTCAACCAAACAAGGACCTGGGTTGCATACCGTCTTCCGAGTGGAAACGCGCTCCTTACGCTACCCGACGAACAAGTCAGGTCAAGACGCTAGGCGACTTATCTAGTCATGAGTCTACCTAACAAGCACTAGAATCAGGTAAACTATACTACGATAAACGTGCATGAGACTGGTTCAGCAAACCAAAGGAACGGTTCTGCCCAAATCTTTGAACCAAATTCTGGACCAAGAATTCTAAAAAAATTCGACAGAGACTCATTTATATTCTGGACGGGAGCTCCCAGCGAATTGGGGCTAAATCCACTCAGCGCAACCTGTCGCAGAATCGCAGGCTGAGAACACTAAGTCTCAGCTTCCAGCAGCACTATAGTGTGTACTGAAAACCAAACCGTAGCCTCTCACACTAAGTCTCGGCCTCCAGCAGCACTACGATGCGTACTAGGCACCAAGACAACACATGCAACAAGAATTGCCATGCAGGGCACACCAAGACCCACAATCATATCCAAACCACAAGCATAGTCACAGAAAACAGTTAGCCAAGCCGTTACCCGACCACGAGTCGGACACGGGGCATATGGGGATAATCCATACCGTGAGTCGTTCTCGTGTCCTCGGAGGTGTGGATGACCCATCTGAGTTGTTCGATACGGCCTAACCCGATATCGAACCAAGCTATCCTAAGTTATCATCATGGATGTTCTACTACTATGCTATCCTACTCACTGTTATACATTTACAATTACAAATAAATTAAATACAATAAAATCCAGGAGAGAGGGCAAGAGACGTCGATGAGCAAGGGATACTTGCCTGTAACGCCCCAGTCCCAAAATACGTAGGACTAGGAACGTAGACATGCCAGCTGTATACATACGAAGTACAGGGCCTGGTATGTATACATAAGCTGTAAAATATAGTAAACCACAACTAAATAATCTCATCCACAAAATAAAAGAGTAAAAGATATCATAAAATGAATAGTCTTGATACAATATGTTGGGTGGAGACAAAGTCCACTACCAACTATCTCAATGAAATAAATGCATATGAATCGAAAAACGACAAGACGAACCAAGCGCAATCGTCTTCGAAAGAATGTAGAAGACCACGCCTCGGCTAGGATACCTGCGGAACATGAACACACACCTGGGGAAAAACCAGGTCCTCAGACGGACGTAGCAAGATACAGGAAGAACAAGCTAATATGAACTGTCAGAATAAAATAATATATAAACTAGACATAAATATGCAAAGGAGATTCTAACCGCCTAATGTACAATTTATAGGACAACTTTCATGCGCATGGGTGGAATTTTTGGCTATGTATACGTAACTGGCATCCAGTCATCTGTATCCGGCCGTAACGTCCAAAACGTCAGAGGGTATCTGCAAATATATCGCCATAGTTCCATCCGGAGACTGTGGTTTACCTGTTTGGCTTTCCATACGCACTAGCGACTGTCCTCCCCCAATTTTTCACACACTGTTCAAGTCATGTCCATGGCTCGTCCAGTTTTGTAACTGCTTGAGTCTCTAAAACCCTAGTCATAGCAGTTATGAACAACTACCGTCACACGACAATAAAGATAGCTAGTCAATAAGTCGTGCCCCTAGCACATGTTTCAAAACCGTGTAGTGTGAGTGTCACAGCCAAAGAAAGATATAAGGATATCCCCCAACAAAAAGGTAGTCCACTAACACTAAGTCAACATGCATAAAATAAAATAACGACTAATAAAGTCGCTTGCACCCAAGAGTGACTTAGACGCACAGTTTATAACGATTTAAAAATAATACAAAGTAAAAATGCAGAAAATAAAGTAAAAATGCAGAAAATAAATAATTGACAGTTAATTAGCAAGGTATACTTGCCTGTTGAGACGCCTGGTGTGGTGCGAT
This sequence comes from Iris pallida, assembly GCA_029216955.1. Taxonomy (NCBI): domain Eukaryota; kingdom Viridiplantae; phylum Streptophyta; class Magnoliopsida; order Asparagales; family Iridaceae; genus Iris; species Iris pallida. The sequence continues at coordinate 9,515 of JANAVB010039445.1, read as the reverse complement.
AATCCAACAAGTCCGTGACATGGTTGCAGTTGACGCGCGTATGATCGTATTGGCACAAAATAGTCATACATGCCAAAAGTACGCAAGATGATCACAATCGTTGGGACGGACCGTGCCATTGAGTCCAGAACATTCAGTTTATCTAGGAATGATATGTAGAAGTCCAAACTCGAAAGAAAATAGGGATTTATACGATTTATCATGGGCATGATTCAAAAATTCATAAAAATATTTAGAACTATTTATGGAAATATTTACAATATTTTAGAAACTATATTTTACTAAAAATATTTTAAATAAATGCTAAAAATCTAAAAATATCTTTTAGACCAAAACTCAATTTTGTCAAGTATATATTAGGCCAAAATCATCTTTTGGAAAATAGAAATACTATAAAAATAACTTAATACCATATTCTAGGTAACTACATGAAATATTTAGAGAACTATTTATATAAGTATATATATATATATTTTAAAATATAACAAATTAGCAATCTTTGTTAATAACTATAACAATAATAATAATAATCTTAATATTTAATCACAAATCATTATATTAATAATAACAGAAAAAAAATATATATATAATAAACTAATGACAGAAATTAATAATAATAATAATAATAATAATAATAATACAACAATGCAAAAAATAAAAAAACAAAAAAAACAAAACTTAACAAAACTTTTAAAAAAATAATAATGAAAAAAACTCGAAATAAAAAAAAAATGCACAGCTGTGCTCTCTCCATTAAAGTGAGAGAGAGAGAGAGAGAGAGAGAGAGATTGAAGAGTTCCCAAAAAAAATAAAAACAGTAGAAAGTAGAAGGGTGAGGAAGAGAGAAGAAGGAGAGGGGAGCGGTGGCGGATTCGGTGGACGCGGCGGTCAGGCGCTCGCGGACGGCACGATGACGGCGGTGGAGGAAAAAGAGGGCGGCGATGGAGAGGAAAGGGTGTGGCGCAGATCCGGCGCTGCGGGGGATATACGACGGTCAGCGGGAGGTGGCACGGCGCCTGGCGCTCACACGCGCGGGCGACAAGGGGTTGGGGAAAGTCGGCGACTGGGTGGAGTCGGGAGCTGCTCGGCGGAGGCGAGCGGCTCGACGGAACGCGGGGGAAGCGGAGGTCGGGAAATTGGGGGTTGTCGGCTGGCGTGATGCTGGCGGAGGTGCGCCGGCACATGGTGGTGGGAACTTCGACGTTGCAGAAGGGGACTAGGGCGGACGCGGCCGTCGGCGGGAACAGGGACGGTGGCACTCCGGCCGGCCAGAAAGGGGCGCGAGCACGGCGACGCTCATCCGACAGAGAGGGTGGCGGCGGATCAAGGGCGGAGATGACCACTCCAGCGAGATGGAGGCTAGGGCGGAAGAAGAGTTTTGCGGTGGCCGACGGCGGAGGCTCTGGCCACGAGTGGCGTTGGTGAAGGCGTGGTCGGGCTGCGCGCCAGCGGTCCGACGCTCACGCTGGTGGCCGGCTCGGCTGGGAGCGGCGGAGGGTTCTCGATTACGGCGGAGGTGTTCATCGGCAGACTGAGGTAAGGGTGGTGGTGGTTTGTTGGTTTCTGTTTTAATTTGTGATTTTTGTTTGGGGTTTTGGTCGGGTTTGGCTTGGGAGCGGCCGAAAAGTGGCCAGAGGAGAAGTGGGTGGCGGTGGTGGTATTGGCGACGGCGGGGCTGGAAGTGGTGATGGTGGTGGTAGATCTGGGGTTTTGGGGAATTTCTGTCGTGGTGGGAGTCACCGGTGGTGGTGGACTAGTCGTGGTGGTGGTGGCGGGTGTGTGTTGGTACCGGTGGTGGTGACAGGGTTGGTGGTGGTAGGCCGGAAAGCGGGGTGGCAGTGGTTGGATGGGTTCAGGGAGGAGCTAAGGTGAGGATGGTGGTGGCAGTAACTCAGCTGGCGGGGCTCGGCCAGTTTTGGCCCGAGGCAGTCAGGGGGTTGGGGCCGTGGATAGCCAGGGTGGTTGAGACTAGGGTTAGGGTTAGGGATTTTGTTTGTGTCGGGGTGTGTCCGACACGAAAAGGTTGAAATTGTATTTGTAAAAACTATGGAATAAGACGGGGAGGGAACACGGACACGATGCACGATGGTTGGAAATTATTTGTGGAGTAATTTGGCTGAGGGAATTAATGGAGGAGTACCTGCCTATTTATAGGACGTGGGAATTCCCATTTGGATATGATTGTGGGAGTTTTAAATCCCCATTAGATAATTCTCTTATTTAATTCAAATCAATCAAAGTATTCAAAAATCAAATCCAAATCTAATTTAAAACCCAATAATTATAAATCTTGCTTAACTATAGATAATGCACAAATTATACTATCAATTAAATAAAATTTAATCCAAGTTTACATTATCACAAAAATTTCAAATTATCTTTTCAATAATTAATTAAATAATTAAATTTCGAAAATAAATAAATATTTTAAATATTTGAAATACCTTTTGAAAATAAATAAATGCAATTAGTTTCAAAAACCAACATATACATGAATCTATTTTCATGTTCCTTGCATACGAAAAATATTAATATAAATAATATTTTTGAAATCAATAGCCATATTTGTATAATATATGAAATAACTTTTAGAAAAAAAAATAAAACATATGTTTTTGGCAAGTAATTGCTATGACACTAAATATAAGTATTTTGAAAACTATATTACGTAAATAAAATCAAAAAATGTTTTCTAAAGGTATGTACGCTCGCACATATTCGCACTCGACGAGCAATTTCGAAAAAAATAATATTGTGTGCGCGACGTATAATACTATTGTGCGATGCACAATACAAAATTTTAAATCAGACCCAAATTTAATAATAAAAAAATAGTAAAATTTTAGGGGTTTTACATCCTACCCAACTTACAAGAATTTCGTCCTCGAAATTAAAAATGAGCAGGAGGCTTGAGAGGGTACAAGGGTATATCAATGAGGAACAATCAAATCACGACGTTCAAAACATATATAAAAAAAATCGTAATTTCGATAATTACGGAAATAAATCACGAATATGGCTAACTGTATTGGTAATAGATGGTGGAACAACTAATGGTGATACTTTGGGTCTACCTATCAAGTACGAGTCTTCGTCTAAAGTCGGTGAAAGACGAAAACCAATATGAGTCCAAGGAAGTTGTTTTCGAATACCAATATGTGATTCAAAGGCGAGTGAGTAATTCAAAAAGAATTGTCAAGGTTGTCGCGGATGGGACCCTATAGGACAAGTTTATCTATGTCCCCATCCACGTAGATAGATAAAAGCGAACCAAAGTGCACTCGGTTGATCAGACCATCATGCACCGGTTCTGACTAGACAATATGTTAGTGAGCGCGCGCTCAATAGCATGTGTCTTGAACAAGTTTGATAACGGTTAAACTTGCAAAACTAGGCTATAGTAGCAACATTTAGTCAAGATGGTAAAAATATAGGCACGTGAGATAAATATTGAAAGAGACTAGAATTAGTTCGAACTACTTAAGAATCTAAGTCTTGTTTGGTGCCTATACAGTCGACCTATTGTCTTCTTGTCTAAGGCTTTGGTTGACTAGATGGTTTAGGGTCCTCTAAATTCTAGAACCTAAGTGAACTTGCTAGTATAGGTCACAAGGACAAAGGGATTGCTAGGTCATAAGGCATTCTACCCAACTTACAAGAGCTAAACTAGTAGGGTGATGGAACAATGGGTCATGTCCACCTAGTATGGGTTACCTTATTAATCTATATTAAGCACGAAAGGAGGGCACGAATCACGATAGAAGGGATCAAGCAAGATGCAACTCGAGGAGTCAAGCGAGAAGGCGGTCAAGTATGTGGATGAGATCCTAAACTCTAATCCTATACGCAGGCTTGTTTGGTACGGTAAAGTAACCAAACAATTTATCTTGACCTGCATGGGCCACCACAAAAATATGTAACGCCCCAGTCCCAAAATACGTAGGACTAGGAACGTAGACATGCCAGCTGTATACATACGAAGTACAGGGCCTGGTATGTATACATAAGCTGTAAAATATAGTAAACCACAACTAAATAATCTCATCCACAAAATAAAAGAGTAAAAGATATCATAAAATAAATAGTCTTGATACAATATGTTGGGTGGAGACAAAGTCCACTACCAACTATCTCAATGAAATAAATGCATATGAATCGAAAAACGACAAGACGAACCAAGCGCAATCGTCTTCGAAAGAATGGAGAAGACCACGCCTCGGCTAGGATACCTGCGGAACATGAACACACACCTGGAGAAAAACCAGGTCCTCAGACGGACGTAGCAAGATACAGGAAGAACAAGCTAATATGAACTGTCAGAATAAAATAATATATAAACTAGACATAAATATGCAAAGGAGATTCTAACCGCCTAATGTGCAATTTAGAGGACAACTTTCATGCGCATGGGTGGGATTTTTGGCTATGTGTACGTAACTGGCATCCAGTCATCTGTATCCGATCGTAACATCCAAAACGTCAGAGGGTATCTGCAAATATATCGCCACAGTTCCATCCGGAGACTGTGGTTTACCTGTTTGGCTTCCCATATGCACTAGCGACTGTCCTCCCCCAATTTTTCCCACATTTTTCAAGTTATATCCATGGCTCGTCCAGTTTTGTAACTGCTTGAGTCTCTAAAACCCTAGTCATAGCAGTTACGAACAACTACCGTCACACGACAATAAAGATAGCTAGTCAATAAGTCGTGCCCCTAGCACATGTCTCAAAACCGTGTAGTGTGTGTGTCACAGCCAAAGGAAGATATAAGGATATCCCGCAACAAAAAGGTAGTCCGCTAACACTAAGTCAACATGCATAAAATAAAATAACGACTAATAAAGTCGCTTGCACCCAAGTGTGACTTGGACGTACAGTTTATAACGATTTAAAAATAATAAATATAAAACAAAGTAAAAATACAGAAAATAAATAATTGACAGTTAATTAGCAAGGTATACTTGCCTGTTGAGACGCCTGGTGTGGTGCGATAATCCAACAAGTCTGTGACATGGTTGCAGTTGACGTGCGTATGATCGTATTGGCACAAAATAGTCGTACATGCCAAAAGTACGCAAGATGATCTCAATCGTTGGGATGGACCGTGCCATTGAGTCCAGAACATTCAGTTTAGCTAGGAACGATATGTAGAAGTCCAAACTCGAAATAAAATAGGGATTTATACGATTTATCATGGGCATGATTCGAAAATTCATAAAAAAATTTAGAACTATTTATGGAAATATTTACAATATTTTAGAAACTATATTTTACTAAAAATATTTTAAATAAATGCTAAAAATCTAAAAATATCTTTTAGACCAAAACTCAATTTTGTCAAGTATATATATTAGGCCAAAATCATCTTTTGGAAAATAGAAATACTATAAAAATAACTTAATACCATATTCTAGGTAACTACATGAAATATTTAGAGAACTATTTATATAAGTATATATATATATTTTTTAAAATATAACAAATTAGCAATCTTTGTTAATAACTATAACAATAATAATAATAACGTTAATATTTAATCACAAATCATTATATTAATAATAACAGAAAAATATATATATATATATATATATAATAAACTAATGACAGAAATTAATAATAATAATAATAATAATAATAACACAACAATGCAAAAAAAAAAAACAAAACTTAACAAAACTTAACAAAAAAATAATAATGAAAAAACTCGAAATAAATATAAAAAAATGCACAGCTGTGCTCTCTCCATTAAAGTGAGAGAGAGAGAGAGAGATTGATTGAAGAGTTCCCAAAAAAAATAAAGAACAGTAGAAAGGAGAAGGGTGAGGAAGAGAGAAGAAGGAGAGGGGAGCGGTAGCGGATTCGGTGGACGCGGCGGTCAGGCGCTCGCGGACGGCGCGATGACGGCGGTGGAGGGAAGAGAGGGCGGCGATGGAGAGGAAAGGGTGTGGCGCAGATCCGGCGCTGCGGGGGATATACGATGGTCAGCGGGAGGTGGCGCGGCGCCTGGCGCTCACACGCGCGGGCGGCAAGGGGTTGGGGAAAGTCGGCGACTGGGTGGAGTCGGGAGCTGCTCGGCGGAGGCGAGCGGCTCGGCAGAACGCGGGGGAAGCGGAGGTCGGGAAATTGGGGGTTGTCGGCTGGCGTGATGCTGGCGGAGGTGCGCCGGCGCAGGGTGGTGGGAACTCCGGCGTTGCGGGAGGGGACTAGGGCGGACGCGGCCGTCGGCGGGAACAGGGACGGTGGCGCGCCGGCCGGCCAGTAAGGGGCGCGAGCACGACGACGCTCACCCGACAGAGAGGGTGGCGGCGGATCAAGGGCGGAGATGACCACTCCGGCGAGATGGAGGCTAGGGCGGAAGAAGAGTTTTGCGGTGGCCGACGGCGGAGGCTCTGGCCACGAGTGGCGTTGGTGAAGGCGTGGTCGGGCTGCGCGCCAGCAGTCCGACGCTCACGCTGGTGTCCGGCTCGGCTGTGAGCGGCGGAGGGTTCTCGATTGCGGCGGAGGTGTTCATCGGCAGACCGAGGTAAGGGTGGTGGTGGTTTGTTGGTTTCTGTTTTAATTTGTGATTTTTGTTTGGGGTTTTGGTCGGGTTTGGCTTGGGAGCGGCCGGAAAGTGGCCAGAGGAGAAGTGGGTGGCGGTGGTGGTATTGGTGACAGCGGGGCTGGAAGTGGTGATGGTGGTGGTAGATCTGGGGTTTTAGGGAATTTCCGTCGTGGTGGGAGTCACCGGTGGTGGTGGACTAGCCGTGGTGGTGGTGGCGGGTGTGTGTTGGTACCGGTGGTGGTGACAAGGTTGGTAGTGGTAGGCTGGAAAGCGGGGGTGGCAGTGGTTGGCTGGGTTCAGGGAGGAGCTAAGGTGAGGATGGTGGTGGCAGTAACTCGGCTGGCGGGGCTCGGCCAGTTTTGGCCCGAGGCAGTCAGGGGGTTGGGGCCGTGGATAGCCAGGGTGGTTGAGACTAGGGTTAGGGTTAGGGATTTTGTTTGTGTCGGGGTGTGTCCGACATGGAAAGGTTGAAATTGTATTTGTAAAAACTATGGAATAAGACGGGGAGGGAACACGGACACGATGCTCGATGGTTGGAAATTATTTGTGGAATAATTTGGCTGATGGAATTAATGGAGGAGTACCTGCCTATTTATAGGACGTGGGAATTCCCATTTGGATATGATTGTGGGAGTTTTAAATCCCCATTAGATAATTCTCTTATTTAATTCAAATCAATCAAAGTATTCAAAAATTAAATCCAAATCTAATTTAAATCCCAATAATTATAAATCTTGCTTAACTATAGATAATGCACAAATTATACTATCAATTAAATAAAATTTAATCCAAGTTTACATTATCACAAAAATTTCAAATTATCTTTTCAATAATTAATTAAATAATTAAATTTCGAAAATAAATAAATGTTTTAAATATTTGAAATACCTTTTGAAAATAAATAAATGCAATTAGTTTCAAAAACCAACATATACATGAATCTATTTTTAAGTTCCTTGCATACGAAAAATATTAATATAAATAATATTTTTGAAATCAATAGCCATATTTGTATAATATATGAAATAACTTTTAGAAAAAAAATAAAACATTTGTTTTTGGCAAGTAATTGCTATGACACTAAATATAAGTATTTTGAAAACTATATTACGTAAATAAAATCGAAAAATGTTTTCTAAAGGTATGTATGCTCGCACATATTCGCACTCGACGAGCAATTTCGAAAAAAATAATATTTTGCGCGTGACGTACAATACGATTGTGCGATGCACAATACAAAATTTTAAATCAGACCCAAATTTAATAATAAAAAAAAGTAAAATTTTAGGGGTTTTACATCGCCTAGAGGGATCGGCTAGGTAAGCAAGTCTTCAGCGTCCTGGATCCAAGCTTGCACGCCAATCGAGGTCCTCGGAACACATAATAAACAATCATTAGCCTTAATAATAAAATAATGAACGAAATTACGGAGGATGGTAGGAGGCTATATAGCGTAGGTCCCGTAAGCAATACAGGGATCCGGCACATAAGTCGAGGCATGTGGATCGATACGGACAAGCATACCGAGATGTGCACGTATATCGAGACGTGCACGAGAATTGAGATGACACAGATATCGAGACAAACAGGAAAAAGAATGTGTATGTAAAACGAGATGTGCACATAGATCGAGGAATCAGGAATATCATGATGGCGCACCCATCAATGCGACACACAAATCGAAGTGTGCACACAAATCGAGACGGTACAAAATACAAAATGGCACACAATTCGATATGACACGTAAATCGGTACGTGCACGTGAATCAATGCGGTACGGGTCACGAGGTAGGCACAAGGCCAAGGCACAGAAATTGAGAGGAACGCAAAACGAGATGGCACGGTGCCCGAGGCTGCACGGGAATCGAGGCGTCCCGCCGTCCAAGGCAGCACGTGGTCGAGGTGGTACAGAAAACGAGGAAACACGCACACCGAAGTGCACGTGTCTCGAGACGACACAAAGAATGAGGGTCGCACCAACCGAGGGTGCGCTGCTCAAGATAGCGTACTGCACGGGATATCGCGCTGGTCGAGACAGCACCTGGCCCAAAGCACGCGGCCCGAGGAAGAGAGAAGGAGGCGGAGGAGCTCGGGTCCTCGCCGGCGAAGAAGGAACCACGACGGTGCGGCCAGGTCGGGGCGGGGGAGCTCGGTCAAGTGGATCGAGCTCCTGGCCGCGGAGGAAGGACAACAGCAGCGGGGGCTATACTAGCGGCCGAGGAAGATGGCGACAGCTATGGCGGAAGACGATGGTGGCACAGGGGGAGGCGGCTCGCAGCGCCCGATCATGCGGCGACGAGAGGGAGGTGGAGAAGAGGAGAAGGGGACAGCTGGAAGTGGTGGCGGTGGTGGAGCTGATCATGGCGGCGGCCATAGTGAAGGTGGTGGCTGCGGTGGAGATGGGGGCGGCCGCGGTGGTGCTGGGCCGGAGACGTGCGGGAGGGGAGGGGGTGAGACTCTATGAGAGGGAAGAGTGAGGGGAAAGAGGGAGCTCGAGGGGAGTGAGGGGGGAAGAGAAGAGAGATGGTCGGGAGAGAGAGTGTTGAGTGAGAGAGAGAAGAAAGAGTGAGGGGGGCGGCTGAGAGTGTGAGCTTGAGTGAGTGGGGGTTAGGTTAGAGTTTAGGGTTAGGGTTAGGAATCATATAAATAAATAAATAATAATGACAATAACAGTAATAAGAATTGGATTAATCCTAACCAATGAAGCTAACAACACTAACTCCAATAATAACAATAAAATAATACTAGTAGCAATTCAATAGCAGCAATAACCAAATGTCAGGCTCAGTCAACTAAGGCCAACCTAAGTCCAGGAAAATAAATAAAATTTAAACAAATACAAAATTTAAAATCACCAAAATATCAAATACGATATACCTATTTTCAAAATAGGGATGTGACTTCCTGCCCAACTTACAAAAATTTTGTCCTCGAAATTTCGAAATCATTTAAAATAGGATTTTTAAAACTA